>QXDP01000194.1:0-146558 GCA_003717255.1 Protomyces gravidus | reverse complement strand
CTGAGCTAGAGAAACGACATGAGTGGTTGAAGGAGCCGCTCGTATATTGAGATGATGAGCAGCGAGGAACCAGTAAGCTAGAGAGTCAGACTTGTTCCTTTGTCAGCGATCGTGCAATAGAGATAGCATTGACATTGCTTCGTCAGCTTAGCCAAAGAGACTGTAGAGGTGAAGTCAGCTCAGTATGCAAGAGTGGCAGTCAGAAGGTTCCAACCGTTGAAAGGCTATGCGTCCCCCAAATTGGAGGGGATAAAAGCTTCTTTCTGTGCGGCAATTGAAAACAGCTGTGTATGCTCAATACGCAATGTCTCTTCCTGCAACTGGAAACTTAGAAGCTCTCTCCCGCTTAGGAAATACCCCAGCCCATCAGCTAAGCAAGAGAAGCCGTAGAGGTTTGGCATAGCAGGCAAGAGTGGGAGCAGGTAGGCTTCATACGTTGCAAAGCTCAGCGCCAACGCAAGTGGAGGACGCTTAGACTTCATTTACTCTAGTGAGAGCGGAGGCCTAGACTTTATTGACTCTAGTCAGAGTAGCGGAGCGTTGTGCTATGTGCATGCTGAGCTGCTATGTGCATGCTGAGCGTGCAAGGTGTTCTCTTGCGACAGAAGAAACCAAAAGCTTTCGTCCGCCTATAGGAAAAAAGAATGAATGAATGAGAGGACCGGTGGACAGAAGAAAGAGCAGCTTTCGTCCGCCCAGGCAACAAAAGGCATTCGAAGTCTCCGACGGAACCTTGGAAGGTCATGGAAGGTTTCGTTATCAACGTTATCAAGGGTTATCAGTCGTTATCAAGGTCAGGGGTCAGTTTTTTTAAGTTTTTTGCAAGAATTTTGGAAATTGGTGATTTCTACCAATGAGTGGGTCAGAGAATGAGCCCTTGAAAACGATTTGTACCAATAGGATTTTGCAAAATAGCGGACAAAAAATTGTTGAATTTGAATATTATATGTGATGTTGAGGTCGTCTACAATTGCTGCAGAAGATGCTAAGCTGTCATTAGTATCCGCTTGTTCGGCCGCGATAGCTCATAGCTGTCTTGATTGCGGCCTTTCTACACCGCCGGTTCTGCTTCCAGGTTCCTTACTGGTTCAAGACTCCAAAGTCGTGCGCTATGAGACTCGCACTACTTATGAGTGCATTGAGACAGACAACTGAGATTACTGACTTGGCATGACTTGTCGGTGCAGCGACCGCTGAGCTCGTACAGCATTGGCAACCGGACTTGCATAGTCAATACTTGCCAGGCCCTTTGATTGTTTACGGATCTTCTATGCCTATTGCAAGTTCCCGGCAAGCGTTGAGCCTTGGCATGATAGCGAATGACTCTGGTAGTGTGCTAGTACCTCATTCTGGAGATCTTGATCTCGCGGGCCGCAACCAGCACTCTGGGATCATTTAATTCGCGGTATTACTGGCGGCGACGCAAGCTATCGGGCCGAATAACCAGAGGAACCAAGGACTTCACAGGAAAGCAGCGGAATAAAGTACATGTACGCATAGATGCATAAGCGTGGGGGACGGGTAAGATGTGAGCTATCACGAGATTGGTCGACGCGGGGAAGGATGTCGCTTGTCAAATCAGATCTGCCAGCTGCCCTTCAACCCGCTTCGGACTTTTCTCGGTGCTGCCAAACTGCGCCTGCTTCACCTTTCTCTCGCTCAAATTTTGCGGTCCGATGAGTCACTCTATCCGCCCGCTGACTTCTTCGCCTTGGGCTTAAGCGCAAAGAGCAGCCTTTGTTTGTCGCTACACCTCCAATCTTCCCCCGGACGCCTGTGACACTGCCCCGGAAGATGTATCTCGCCTCGCATGATATATAAGGAGGCTCTTCCCCGGTCGTCTTGGTCCATCATCCAAGAGATCAAGCAGCTCTTCTCATCAACAGCAGCTTCAGTGACCATGGCAGACAAGACCAAGACACAACAGGTCGCCTACGTGGAGGACGTCGCCTCACAGGATGATGTCGTCCTTGGCGGCCATGCCATCGACAACGACAAGGCCCTTGTCGCCGGCGCTATGCAAGCAACGGAGCGCGAGCATAACTTGTCTGTGCGTGAGGCGCTCAAGGCCTACAAGTCGGCCGTCATGTGGTGTCTCCTTATCTCAGCCAGTATTATCATGGAGGGCTATGACACCATGTTGCTCAGCAACTTTTACGCCTACCCATCGTTCCAGCGCAAGTATGGCGATTTGCAAAAGGACGGCTCGTATGAAATTCCGGCGCCTTGGCAGGCAGGTCTCAGCAACGGTGTCGCTATTGGACAAATCATCGGCCTCTTCCTCAGTGGTATCGTCTCTGAGCGCTATGGATACAAGAAGACCATCATTGCCGGACACGCCGCCATCATCGCGTTGATTTTCATCCCATTCTTCGCACCGAGTCTTGAGGTTTTGCTCGTTGGACAGATCCTGCTTGGTCTTCCATGGGGTGCCTTCCAGACACTCACCACTACCTACGCAGCTGATGTCTGCCCTACCCAACTTCGTCCGTACCTCACCACTTACACCAACCTCTGCTGGGTTATTGGACAGTTCATCGGATCCGGTGTTTTACGTGGTCTTCTGGGCATGTCCGAGACGTCCACATCTGCCTGGCCTTACCGCATTCCATTTGCCATCCAGTGGGTGTGGCCGGTGCCTATTCTTATCGGAACCCTGTTTGCGCCAGAGTCTCCATACTGGCTCGTCCGCAAGGGTCGTCTCGATGATGCCAAGGCTGTTCTTCGTCGTCTCCAAGCTCAGGGCAACCCCAACTTTGACGCCGATGACACTGTGGCTATGATGCAACACACGAACGAGCTCGAGCGCGAAATCGCAGCTGGAACAAGCTACCTCGACTGCTTCCGTGGTGTCGACCGTCGCCGAACAGAGATTGTCTGCATTGTTTGGGCTATCCAGAATGCTTGTGGTTCATCATTCATGGGATTCTCAACATACTTCTACAAGCAGGCTGGTCTCGCCACTGAGAACGCTTTCAGCATGACGATGGGACAATACGCTCTTGGTGCCATTGGTACACTTCTTTCTTGGCCTCTCATGAACCGCGTCGGCCGCCGCACCATCTACCTCTACGGTCTCGTTGTTCTTTGTGCTTTACTCATGGTCATTGGCTTCACATCGCTTGCTGGCAAGGGATCCGGTCCCTCGTGGGCTATTGGCAGTCTTCTCCTCATCTACACGGGTGTTTACGATTTGACTGTTGGCCCTATCTGCTACTCGCTTGTTTCCGAGCTCCAGTCCACACGTCTTCGTGGCAAGACTATTGTTCTCGCACGCAACCTTTACAATGTCATTGGTATCATCAACGGTGTCACTACACCCTACATGCTCAACCCGAGTGCCTGGAACTGGGGTGCCAAGAGTGGGTTCTTTTACGGTGGCATCTGCCTGTTTTGCGCCCTCTACTGCTTCTTCCGGCTGCCTGAGCCCAAGGGCCGTACGCCTGGTGAGTTGGCAGTGCTCTTTGAGCAGAAGGTGCCGGCTCGCAAGTTTGCCTCGGTCAAGGTTTCGCAATTTGCCGCCGAGGACCTTTCTCACGAGAAGACCAATGTGTCTGTTTAGACTGGCTTTTTCAGTACGCTAGACTGTTCTTTTGTCATTTTGAGAAGCTTTCCCTTGTCTATAGCAGTTTGTAACAAAAAGTCCCTAGTGCGATTTTCTATCAACAGACACAATTCTCAATATCCATCTGAATCACTTTTGTTGGCCTTGCTGGTGCTTTCGCTTATGAGACACGCGCGCATCCGATATTGCAAAGCCACAATGAGGGAAACACAAATTGACTTGGTACTGAGCGAAGCGATAGACTGTGCACTCCTGAAGCGGGTATGATTCCAGAAAAGCAAGTCGATGAGCACTAGGAAGGGAGAACATTGCTTTGTGCTAACATTGATCCGAAGCAGTAGGGCCATAATATTGACGCTTCTGACAGATTTGGCGAACCCTATGCCGGGCCCATCTTGACAGGCCAGGGTGACATAGAGGTGATGATCGAAGAGTGTCGTGTTAGGAGACGAACTGCCTTTATAGCTTTATTATCGACCAACAGAGTCTCGTCAATGCATCTACTGCATTTGCTTACCGGCTTCCGTGAATGTGCCGGGGGCTTTGTATGTGGGCTGAATCAAGATCTAGAGAAAACACCACAGAAAAAGCAGCGGAAAGAGAAACCCTGCAGCAGCTGTCACCCTCATCCTTACATCCGTCTTCTTTGCTCTCGAAGCAGACTGGAGGCACACACGTCAGCCCATCTGTCCTCGCATCCAAGCAAGAGCAGCTTGACTGCACTTTGCCCGAATTCATTGCGCAGCTGATTCATCTATCGACAGTCTTGGCAAAAACGGCACGCGTGACAGCTCGCCCAAGACGGGGCCGACTGCTGCTACAATGGGCGAAGAAGCGCCGCGCTCGTCTCCGACAACAAAGTTCGAGGCCACGAGCTTACGCAACAAGTTGCGCTTCTTTGTCCGACGCGCTGTGCGATTAACATATCCCCTCTCAGAACCAAGTGAAGGCTTTCTCGATATCGAGCGCGGCGCGGCATCAAGTGGTGGGAGATCACGGAATAGCAACTCGACATATCGACCAAACCTCGCGCAGACGCGGACAGCCGACAGTGACGGACAAGCAACACTTGTAGATATCGTGGTTGTCGAGAACGAGCTCGAGGATGCTGCATCCGACGCTTTCCAGGACGGGGCAACTACTGCTGCAGGCGCAGCGAATGAGGGCGACGGCGGCCGACCTACGGAGCGTGGCAGTGATTCAGAACCTTGGAATCACAGAAAATCCACTCTTGAGCGATTACAAGCATCAACTTTCTATACAGTCTCTTCGCAGTTCTTCAGCATGCCATTCCAAGACCCAGAGAAGGAGAGGCAATACCTCAAGGAAAGCTGGTTCTTGTCGAAGCGGATGGCATTGATTGTATCGCTCTATTACTATATGGCGTGGGCATTTATGATAGCCTTCTACCCACGGCCGTGGGATGCATATGATTACTACTGCTGGATTGGTATATCTGGTCTCTTCATCATTCCTCTTACACCCCTTATCATCTTCGACGTACCAAAGCGCTATCCGCTCTATTGGCAAGTCTACTTATTCGGCCTAACATGGATGTGGCCGCTCTTGCTTATGCTACAACTTCACATTTGTCACTTTTACGGCACTACGCCAGCGACTTGTGGTACAAAGGACTTTGTGGGCGTATTCTACGTGCTTGTGGTCATGCCAGTCTTGGCAATGCTGGCCCTCGGACAATCCCGCTTTTGCACAATTGTGGGTACGGTCAGCGCACTCATTTTTATTGCTATTGCCATTATTCCCATTCGCATTTCTTGGCTACGGCACTGGTTCAACTACTTGGCATTCATCGTTTTCATGACGACAATTTCCTTTATGAAGGAGAAAACGGACAGGCGCATTTACAGTCTGCGCGATCAGCTCAAAGCACAATTCAAAGCAACGCAAAAGGCGCAGATTGCAGAGACGCGTGCAGCTGACAGTAAAAAGCGATTCGTTTCTTACATATTCCATGAGGTGCGCGTGCCTCTCAATACGGCACTGCTGTCTTTGCAAAATTTGATGGGCGAGGAAGTCTTCAAAGGTATGGCAGTAGAGCACATCGAGCTTGTTGATGTATTGCAGGCATCTCTTGGCATGATGGAAAAAGTGCTTAACGACGTGCTCGACTTCAATCGCATGGAAGCGGGCAAGCTCATGTACACACTTGCGCCCTTTGATTTTGGCAAAGTGATCAAGTCAGTCCTGTTGGGCGGAGCCTTTGCAGCAAGTGCGAAGGATGTGGTCCTGACAAGTGCACTGGATCCACGCATCAATGATTTTGGCTTACTGATTGGCGATGAGATGCGATTGCGCCAGATTTTATCAAACTTGATGTCCAATGCGTGCAAATTCACGTCAAGCGGGGGACGTGTTACCATTTCGACAAAGCTGACATATCCCACACCAGAACATGGCATGTCCATTTCAGATGACAGCGCCCTGACTGTACCAAACACAGCATATTCAAGCAAAACGGCAGCGATACATCTGTCACGACAAAAACAAAGAGTCAGCATCCGGATGGAGGTGCAAGATACCGGTCTCGGCATCAGTCCGCAGGATTTATTAAAAGACCGCCTGTTCAGCCCGTATGTACAAACAGAAATTGGCAAACGACAAGGCGGCAAGGGCACAGGTTTGGGTCTTGCGCTTGTTCGGAATATCGTTGAACTGTCAGGTGGACGGCTTGGTTTGCGTTCTCGCGTCGGCGAAGGATCCGTCTTTTGGATTGAAATGTCATTTGGTGTGGCAAACGCAGGCGTATTTGAAAGTGGTATGACTGCCCTGACCAAGCTCGAGTCAGGCAGTGCAGTGCAACAGGTGGTACAGGTACGCATTGACCAACCCGGCGAGGCTGAGCCATCGATATATCTACCTGAAAGACTCGAAGAAAGGCAGCTCGCTAGCGGAGAAGTACAAGAGTCATTCGCTCTGCCGCGCATATCTCAGATTGCCGCAGTCTCGCAAGAACAAGCAGCGAATTTGCATCGCAGAGTGTCTTCTGCTGGCATGCAAGCGCAGTTGGACGGTACAAGCGCAAGCGAGTCCAACGCGAGTCAAGGCCCGACCATTGCGACGGCGACAATCACGACTTTGAATCAAAATGGCCTCAGCAATATCGTCAGTCAGCGTGCAGTTTTAGGACGACCCGTGAATGCCGAAGCTGTTGCCGAAGAGACAATGCGACGACCAAGTCTCGTCGCGCTGCACTCGTCAGAGTTTGAGCTTGCAGAGATTAGCCTTCCGCAAAACTCTGCATTGCCGCGCGCCTATGCACCTGCAGATCATGCCCTTCGGAATGGATCTTTCAGCTTTGGTAGGCCACGAGATATCGATGAAGATGCTCCATGCTCTGTCTTGGTGGTCGATGATGATCTCTTGACACGACGCCTGCTCTCGCGCATGTTGACACGCTTAGGCCATGCTGTGGAACAAGCAGAAAATGGATTGCTGGCACTTGACAAGATTCGCGAGCAATCACGGGGCGGTCGGCCATACGATCTGGTGCTGCTTGACAACCAAATGCCTGTCATGACAGGAGTGGAATTGGCCACGCAGCTCCGGATGGAAGGCCTGCCTACCTTTGTCTGCGGCTGTACTGGAAACGCTCTCTCGACAGATGTGCAAGAGTATCTCGATGCGGGCGCAAATCATGTTCTGACAAAACCCGTCATGGAGAGTTCAATAAAGCGCATGCTACAGCTTGCCAAAGAATATCGCAATCAGCCTATCCAACTTCACGCAAATGACCTCTTCAACCCGAAATAAACAGTTTTTCTGAATTCACAGGCGTATTCTTGGCGACGTATAATGCATGCCTTTTCTAATTTCCATATATGTTTTCATTCATCTCTGCTTAAATATGGGACCCGCAATTTTGTTCCATTGCTCGTTCCATGATCGTGCAGATTGTTTCATGGCGCCAGCTCTCAGTGCTTCCAGATGTAAATTGCCAACCTCTGCGACGCCGTCGTAATCATCATCGCTGTCGGCCTGTCCGGTTGCATCAGCAAAGAGCCCGAGAAGACACGCTGCCATATCTTCGGCATCTGTCACGATCCTGCCATCAACACCCTGCGTTACTAGCTCAGGCAGTGCTTCGAATTCAAGAGCCAAGACAGGTGTTCCGCAGCCAAAGAGGTCGACTACTTTCATCGGGAGATCGAGACCCGAGGATGAGGTATGCAAGGAGATGCCCAAGTCCGCACAGGCGAGCAACTTTGGGTAGTCTGCTGACTCGAGCCATGCTGTCTTGATCGTCACAAACCTGAGAGACAACTGATTGATGCGAGCCTGATACGCTGATTGAAGAGGTCCCTTACCCGTGATGACTACGAGAAGCTTTGACTTTTCAGTCGACCTGACAGGAGCTTGGTCGTATTGCTTCAAAGCAGACAGCAATACATCAAAGTCCTCGTCGGCCGTCCAGGATGTACTACTGACCAAAAGTTTGTCGCCACGTTCGCTTGAAAACTTATCGTTGCGAGTATGCTCAAACGTGTCAAGAAATGCTTTTTGCTGGGCCTTATTGAGTGGTTTGAACTGTTCAGCTGGTCGATCATGCAAAGTCCTGATTTCGCCCTCAAGTTTGAATGTCTCGCGCAACCAGGCTCGCATCGCATCGGTCACCGTCAGATGGGCATATGCATACCTGCCAAATATGCGTTCATAGCGTCCGGCGATGCGAACAAGAGGATGTCGTTCTCCCAACCGAAGCCCAAGAATGCTGTAGCTCAAATTATGCCAGTCAATCACGAGCCTCGTGTTTCGCAGACGGCAGATGAGTTGAGCAATCAGGAGAACCGGGATCGCGGGTGGATTTTGGACGAGTAGATATGCTGGTGGATCGATAGCGTATCCTAGAACTAGTATCAGGAAGAACAGCTGATGCAGCACTTTGAGAGGCCCGAGCAAAGGGAACAAATACGGCGGCGCATTCTTGAGCGCTTCTGGGACTTCTGGCAAAGCCTGAATGCGAATATTGGAGTCTGCGATGACCGCGTCATGCGGCTTCGTCGCGCCATATCCAATGACGTCTACCTTATATCCTAACTTTGAAAGCGAAAGAGCGTGGTATTGCATGCGCGGTGAGCGGCCCACATCGCCTAGAACCAGGACAGCGACTGATTGATGCTTCTTGGCGAACTTGGAGCCAGGCACAAAGGGCGATGGAGCAAAGAAGTAGAACAATGTAAGGACATAAAGCAAGAGCGCTCCTGCGAGATAGTACAGTAGCATTTAAGCTAGCAGCCTGTAGTCTTGACCTCTTTAGCTTGGTCTTTCGCTTTTGGTGTGCGTCAACTTTCAGCGCACACCCAAACTACAACGCACAAGCCAGCTACACAGCGACAGAGACGGAAGCGCATTTGTTCGGGGTTTGCAAGTCCTGACTGATTCACCCGACATGGACTCTGGTCGCTCACTCTTCCGCTTCCAATTGCCACATATCGCTTTGGGCGCGCATGCACGCAGTATCGGCATCTACATTGCGGGCGCACTTGTAAGCAAGTTGCTTGCTCGCTTCTCAGTGGCTGACTCAGATTAGTTTGCTTCAGGCCTCTGGTTCTTCATTGATGCGGCCATCTTCAGTAAAGTTGCGAATGCTGGCCTCGTACATGTCACGTTTGTCGACTGGATTCCGACGATATGCTCTGCGCTGGGCATGATAATGTATGGCCCTGCCTCGATGCCTTGGCGCTTGGATACTAATGGCTTAGTGTCAATTCAATCGACAAATCAAAGCTCACAGGTGACACATATGGCGAAAGTTCACTTGCATGGAAGGCCAAGCTCGTGCTCTTTGTCGGCTTTGCGTTGCTTGCAGGAGGTCTCGCAGGTGGACTCGTACGGCATGTATTTTCTGCTACAATGCTAACGAGCAGGTTGTCATGATCCTGAAGTACATTATTCCAGGCTATCCATTTCCGACGCTATGGTTCGGTGTGGCAAACGTGGTATGCAATGGCCTCATCATGCTGAGCGCTATCGTACTTTGGATCTCGGTCAACACTGAGGACGAGTATCAATACCAGCTGCGCCTGTAGTAATATCTTGGTACTTCATCTCCGAAGCTTTGCACTGATCCATATTACGAATGACCTGAACGCTTCATGGCTGACATGTGATCTATGGACTGAACACGGCAATGGAATGGTGCATCAAAGCCAGCAAGACGAGGCAAAAGCCGTTCTTATGGCGACGGCCAAAGGCAAAGCGAGAACAAGTTCAGATGGTTCAACCTCAAGAACCCGGGCTTTTTAACGGTCGAGCATGATGCATGGGTCAGGCATTCAAGATAGACAAGAGGAGGTAAGGAGAATCTTTAGCCTATAGTCCCAGCCTTATACATGTCAAGCTAGACCCTCTTTCGCTATCCCCTTTCAGAACTACTTTCTGACGTCAAAAATGCGAACGACGCGAAAGAAAAAAGCATATAGAAGCGACCCTAGCATACAAAGCTTCAGTGATGGTCAAAAAGCCGGCAGAAGTGTCAGCGGATGCCCTGGAAGATGATCTCGAGTATGAAGTAGGCTCAGATGCGGCTGGCGAATCAGTGAGCGACGGCGGCTCGGATTCAGAGGCAGGATCAGGGAGTGATGCCCACGACATTGACAGCGGCGCCGAATTTGGTCACAAGCCTGCGATTGGAAAGGTGAAGAAGCAATTGACAACGGAGGAGAAGCGAGAGAAGCGAAAGGCGAAAAGGGCCGTCAGCAAGAAGCGAAAACGGGAAGAATTGGGCTTGGATGAAGGCGCAGATGAGGCCGATGGCGAGCCTACAAAGAAGAGTAGAGCAGAAGTGCTGGCGAATATCCCACTTGGACCGGAGCAGCAAAGCGATCTTCTTGCCAAGCTGTTTCTCGACCACAATCCAGGCTTGACAAGCGTCGAGCTACTTGACAAGACACCACCTCTCAAAGCTGTGCGTGACACGTCCGATACGGCCGCAGAGGCTCGCTCAACGGACAAATTGTGTGCATACTTGGAACGCTATACAGCACGGAAGGAGTTGCACAGTGCAAATAAAGAGCCTGGTACGCCGCATACGCTCATACTTTGCGCATCTGCTATACGTGTTGCAGACGTTGTACGGCCGCTCAAAACAGCCTACAAGCCAGCTCTGCCTAATCAGAAACCTGTTGGCAAGCAGCAACAGCCAAAGAAACAAAAGAATGCAATCGAAATTGTCAAGCTATTCGGCAAGGAGAAGCTCAAAGACCAAGCGATCATGCTGAGCACGACGCGTGTTTCCATCGCCGCAGGCGTACCAGGTCGCGTTGCTGCGTTATTGGCGCCAGCAGATGGAGAGGCCGAAGACGGTTCGCTCAAAGTACGACAACTTGAACAGATCATTCTCGATGCCTCTTACCTTGACAGCAAAAAGCGCGGACTTTTGCAAATTAAGGAAGTCTGTAGAGACCTTGCAACAGTTCTCGGTGGCGGTGACGAGGGCGGTGCAAGGAAGATTCGTCAAAGGCTCAGAGATGGTCAAACGCAAATTTTATTCTTCTAATGTCGTTGTGCAGGCGCTGTCGTAATGAGGCATTTCATGAGGCTTACAGAGCCCGAATAGTACTAATGATGAATCGCTTTTCATCTGAGAATTGTTCATCGTCCTTGCGATCGTTGTGGAAGTCTGAGAGATAGGCTACCAGTTTCTCTTTGTTCTTGACAAGAATGTCGCGCACACCTGATGACTTGTTTGGGTTCGCAACAAAGACCTTGAAGACGTGAAAGGCCTCGAATTGAATATGCGCGCTGCGATCTCGCAACAGGTTCATCATGAGCTTCAGGTTATCCGTGGACTGAATATAGAGCGACATGACATTATAGTTGCTCCGGTCGAGTAGGATCTCACCTAGCAATTTCAGAGACTGCCGCTTCCAGACATAGTTATCCGACGTCAACAAGCCCAGGTACTGCTCCATAAAAGGCGCATAGTATTCTTGTAGAAATAACGCCGACGTTTGCTTATGCCGTGTCAAGAGATCCTTGAAGGTGGAGAACGCATCTGACGCAATGTCGAAAGTAGCATGCTCGATATAGCTAAAGTAGTGCCAGCACTCGGCTGCACTAGCGAATTCGGTGGACGCATTATCGCTTGGGAAGAGCAGTATATGCGCAAGTCGTTCATGTTTGATGCATTCTCGCAAGATCTGTCCACACTGAAGGGCAGTCTCTGGCTTTCTATAGCTGCGACTGAGACCAATGATGACATCCTCTTTCGGCGCAAGGTACTCGACGGTCAACCACCGATCCGCGATTTGCCGCCTCAACAAGGCGTTGAAGAGCGCCACTACGTCTTTGCGCGCCTCGAATTCAAAGCGATGTAGATGCTGGATGCAGAGTGGTAGTAGATCTGTCAAGTATATTTGCTGTGCAAGCTGTGTCATGCCATCTGGTACGGGCTCACTGTCTGCATCACCAAAGTAGACTTGCTTCATCTGCGTAAGCAATTTTGTGATCTCTTCGCGCGCAACCTTCCCTTGTATCGGATGGTCTAGTTTGAGAATATAGCTGCGGCTGGAGAGGACCAGGTCTGCCGGCGACGGTGTCTTGGTGCGCGAGCGAAAGAGAAATGCCATGCTGGAGAGCCTATCTCTGCGGTCGCCTTCTTGTCAGAATCCGTTGAAAATGTATATTGACAGGTCTAAGAATGCGAACTGCCGGAGACAGGGGCTCTGTCGGGTATATCGGCCCTTCGTCTAGCAGATAGATGAGCGTAAAGTGCTTTCCTTCTTTCCCGTTTCGTGTTTGTGTGTTTGTCGCTGAATTTTGGCAACGACATCTGCTGCTGCTGCTGCTGCTGCTGCTGCTGCTGCTGCTGCTTCGATTGCTTCGATTGCTAAAGCTGTATACTGCTGGTAAAGCGCCCATGCGACGCGCCAGCTAGCCAGCTCTTATATTCTAGCTATGGCAGAAATGACAGACTTTTCACAAATTGTCTGGCGCGCACCAGAGTGGATCAACGCACTAGGTGGTCTACGCACGGAAAACCGTACATTTGTCCTTCTCCGTTGTATCTATATCTGACACAATAAGTACTTGACTACTTTGCTCAGTCTCCATTCTTTGACCGCAGCAGCAATAATGCCGTCCTGAAGCAACAATCTCAATTTCAGAGTTTCGGGGATGTGCCACAAGCATTGCGCAAGATGCGTGGTGTCGAGTTTGCTATACTGGATGCTCGACCGCCTGATTTGTGGATCGTAGCCAAGCAAGTCCGGGAGAGCACTGATGAAGTGCAAGTTGTCAATGTGTACTTCGTCGCTGGAGGGAATATCTACCAAGCGCCTGATGTGGATCACATCCTGCAATCACGTCTGGTAAAGGGCCTATCAAAGGAGAGCGTACTGACAACAGCTCAACATTTCTACATTGCTTGGAGAAGCTCTGGTTGCTTTGCATGAGCAAGTGTCCTTCACACCAAGTCAAGGATATCGATACTGCGTAACCGACCAACCCGCGTCGGGCGATACGATCAAACAAGCTGATGGCACGGACGAAGCAGATGCAAGGGCCATGTACAAAGCCATTTACAACGCGAATCAACAAGCAGCTCAAGAAATTGAATCATAACACATGTCTCAACCTAGCAAATACTTTCTACTCGCTTCCAACAAGGACGTCAATGTCACCCTTTGCAGCCTTGACTTTGACAATATTCTTGTCTGCATCACCCTTCTTGCCCACTTCACCGAACCAAGCACGCTCAACAACGAGACCCTCGCCAGCAAGCTTGATGTCACCAACAAGACCGCGCGCTTCAATCGTGCCCTCGAAGCTTTCTGGGTACGTGATGGTCTGCGAGCCAGAGATGGCAGTATGAGCAGCATCCAAAGATGCGCCCTCAGCGATGGACTTGACATTGACACGCACATCGCCAGACCCAACCTTGGTTGACAATTCAGCGCGGTCCTCTCCAAGGTTTGCCTTCTTGACGTCAATCACAGCATCGAGACAGCCTTTTGCGACGTCGAGGGTGGTGGACTTGTAGAGCGGGAATGAGCCTTTGAGGTCACCTGCAGCAAGCTTGATGTTGAGTGTGCCGAGCTCACCAGCAGAAATGCCGTCAACCATCAAGGTGGCATTGCCGGCAGAAACATCAATGTTGGTCGAGTCACGGGCCAGCTTGAGGTCACCTCGGACACCGCCCTTTGCGACAGTGATCTGAGTGGTGTTGGTGTGAACATTACCAGTTTTGACGAAACCAGAAGCCAAGCGCACGGTTAGATCACCCACTTCAAGAGATTCTGGGAGACCCGAAAGGTCGACCATGTGGCGCGGTGCTTCAATATCAAAGCTAGGCAGACCAAAAGTGCCGATCAGGTTTGATGGAATCTGGATCTTGGCAGAAGCTAGCGTCTTGAGGTCACCAGTCATTGGTGCATTGATCTCAATCTTGCCATCGACATAGTTGACTGTGACTTCGTCGTGCTGCTTGACATTGGTCTTAAGATCGAGGTCAATCACAACCTTGTCGGAAACCTTGGATGTCTCAAACTCAACCTTTCCAAAAGTGTGTCCGCCCTTGATTGTGAGACCCTTTGCAGCGACTGGATCGAGCTCGAAGTGGGTCTCTGCGGTGACAGGAATCCATTTGGATGTGTCAGGGCCATGATGACGTCCGCCGTGGTGCGGGCCATGACCAGGCTTGCCTTCTTCGAGATCCTTCCAAAGATGGTGCGCCTTGTGGTGCATTCCATGGCAACCTTTACGCACAGTGACCCCAGCATCCTGGCTGAGATCAGGAGCCCAGAGGTCGAGGAGAAGGAGTACAAGGTAGAAGATGGCGAAAACGCGAAGTCCGCCGATTACGCGAGACAGGATTGTGCGGCGAGGTGGCTCCTGCTTGGCCGTCACTGGTGCAGGCAGCTTTTCGTCGATATACTCAGTCGCCATCTTACAACAAGTGTGTTTGCACAAGGAAGTACTTGGTGATAGTGTGGCGAGTTGCTTGTCGTTGCTTGAGTTTGCTGAGCCACAATTTGTCTTGGCAAGAAGAAACGTCATGGGGAAGAAAAGCACGAGAAAGAACATAGAATGAAGAATAGCTAGAAAAGCACTGGAGTAGGACTAGGCAGATAGCCGGAGAAACTTCCTCAAGTCCATCTCAAGCGAGACATCAGCCTGGTCTTGTGAAGACTGCTGTTGCTGCTGATGTTCGCCCGGAGAAGCAGTGGCAGAAGGCCGGCTTGAAAAGCCGCCACTGTCATGCCGTGACAAGCCAAGCATACGATGCAAGGCTGACTCAACGACTTCATTCGCAACTGAACGTCCTCCAAAGTCCGTAGAAGGCGTGCCGTGGGCTTCACGCGGAGTACCAATGACACTTTGTTGTGCTGCAGCACTGCTCGTCAACGGAGTTAAAGGTCGATCCTGCTCTGTTGCCGGGTTCAAGCTCAGCAACTTGACAAGGTTGGATGCCTCGACCAGTAGACGCGCATCGCCTTCTTCATCCGCTTTCTCATTTAGATTATCATTCAGGTTCGTAGCTGTTTGTGCCGCTTTTGGCTCCTTGGGTCTTTTCAAAATTGTTGGCGCTTGTACAGGCGCAGGAGATGCTTTCGGAGAAGGCCTTTTGAGCGGCTTGAATTCAGAAGCTGAACTCTGTCGTGCAGCTTTGTTATTAGTCGTCGATGCTGGCAAGGCAGGTGATTCGTCTTCACCAGCGATAGGTTCGCGCTTCAATATCATTTTTGGCGCCGCAGCATTGTCTGCCGCATTTGCTCCATTCTTACATTTCCGTTTGTTGGGCTTATTTGTAGCACAAGTCTTGTCTTCCACACGTTCTTGCTTGTTCTTCGCATGCGTCTTACCTTGCTGAGATCCTTGCAATGGTCCTGATGCAGTCTTCTTGCCTGCAGCTGCTGGTTTAGCATCTTTTTTGCTGCGCTTAGATGAATTCGTGTCCGCTTTTGTGGGTGTCGCTTCCACTTCTTGCTGAATCTGCGAGAGTGGCACAGTCGGTGGCCTCTCCACTGGCTGCCATGCGGGCTTTGCGACTTTCGGCTGCGCTAATTGAGCTTGTTCTGTGCTTGCCGGATCAACGCCAGACTGTGCAGACGTAGCCATAGGCGATGGAAAATTGCCAAAGACACTCTCGTCATCATCTGTATAGTCCACCGATAGATCAGGCGAATGCCGAGACCCAAGCTGTGCCTCACCTGAAGGACCTAAAAGGTGTGTGAGACTTTGTGACCCAAAAAATGCATTCTGCGATTGCTCTTCCTGCTCTTTTGCACGAAACAAGAAGCCTAACGGTGATGCATCTGACTTGTCCTCAAAAGTCATTGATTGTCCGAAATTCGCTTGCCCCTTGGGCATTCCCGAAAGACTCGCAAATTGCAGCAAAGACGTCGAGTGCGCCAAATTTGACCCGCCACTTGGCGCGCTACTAGATAGGAATGGCGGCGGTGGTAATTTTGTAGGCGCCGGAGAATGATGAAACGTAGGCCCAGCATACAAGTCGTTTTTACGTGCTGGCGTCACTGCGCTGCCGCTATTATTCAAGTTCTTGTCGCGTCCCTTTGCGCTATCTGTGTGAGCCTTGCCTTGCTTATTGGGCGTGCCTGATTGTTGCCTTTGGGCCATTTTGGTGGAGTGCTTGATAGTGTAAACTGTGTAAGGTGGATGCGCATCGCCCTACGCTGTGAAGAGCGATATGTGTTCTGTGCGAAAAGACAGCAGCGATCAGAAACTGTCTCGATAGGACCAATAAGAACAGCAGTACCAGCGACTGAAGAGCTAGGACACAGTCTGGAAGCTGATAGTGCCTTTGTGCTGTGTTCTGTCTTGTGCGCGAAATCAAATCCAAAAAGACACGTGACATGTGCTGCGTGACTGTTCTATTTTCCAGATGGCTTTGCGCTAAGGTATCTCTACCTCTTTCTCAGGAACGGTGTCATAACATCGGCAGCAGCGAGTAGAGAAGTGACCACAAAGTCAATCAAGTCGGCATCAACCACAGCAGGCTCAAACCACAAGATTGCCTGCTTCAATGTTCCTGCGTCAGCAGCTTGAGTCATATGGTCCTCGCATGCATACCAAGCAAGCGGTGCTCCTCGATGATCTGTCAATTTGTAGCTTCTGTCCCTTGCACCACTCGACGTATTTGGCGCCTCGTACGTTTGCAACACATAGTAGATCCTACCTCGGTACTCTACCTGCCATTTCGAACCAACTTGTCGTACAACGAGTCCAGTCTTGAACTCAGCTTCGACATCGTAGAGTGATGTCTTGTAGATGGAAATGCCAACAGCTGATTCTTGATGTATGTCACGCCGTACCTCAGCAATGATTCGCTCGCTTTTGCCGCGATGCAGGAAACAACGCCATTGCTCGTCTGCTAGACCAGCAGACAGCGGATTCATGTTATTGAGTGCACGTGTGTCAGACCAGAGATAGAGGAGCTGGTCGTCTGTGGATGTAATGCGTACTCGGCCGTTCTCAGGACGTACGAGATGTACATGCAATCTTGGCGAACTGTCAAGTGCAGAAAGAGTCCATTTGAGCTCAGCTGTATCTATTGGCTCGTTGGTCATCACCAGTAGCGACACGAGACAGAATATCGAGCATGCAAGAGGACAGGCAGCTTGTGTAGAGCGTCTTGCAATTGCCGGCGAAAAGTTCAGATGGCGATGGTTGCGTCTATGAAAGGTTTATAGGGACTTTTGAGGAGGGACGAGCGATCAGGGGTCAGCTTGGCAGCACGGCATCAAAGAGGACGAGACAGTGCTTCCAGGCATGTTTTCGTAAGGCAAACAGCCCGAAAAGAAGCCACATGATTCGTAGTGGACAGCCTTTCATAGTAAGAATAGAAATACAGAGACAAAAGTACAGAGCGCCATCTACAGGAAAGAAACGGCATACCAGGAACGCTCAACGCCATCTTATTGGAACAGCCCGCGAATTCGCCTCGCAAGTTGCATATCGCGTTGCATGATCGTCACCCGCTTCGCATGAATAGCACACAGATTGACATCCTCAAATAGATGTACAAGATAGCTTTCCGCTGCCTCTTGTAGACATAGCAGCGCTGTTGATTGCCATCTGAGTCCTGCTGCGTCTTGGTCGGCAGCATAGTAACCTGTTACGAATTCAGATGATATTTCCCGTACGACACGGCCGAATGGTAGTTTGGCCATAAGCAAGTCTGTTGATTTCTGATAGCGTCTGATTTCTCTGAGGGCGACAACGCCGGGTCTATAGCGGTGAGGTTTCTTAGTTCCGGCGCCTGTTCGTTAGCTTTGTCCTTCAATGAAGCACATTATAGCTTGACGCCCGCTCAATTTGCACGATCCATTAGAGCGATCATCGCTTCATGGCTTGATGATGCCTGCAAGCGCAACGGCGGCGCACGCTACCACAATAGCCGAAACACTCACCTGCCGGCGCCTTTCTGGGCGATTTTGCGGGTATCTCTGACCGGCGACGCGCCGTTGTCTTTTTCGCAGTCGCCTTCGGTGCCATGATTGTTGTATTAGACTTCCAGACGCCCTTTATGTGTCCCTTTCCTATTTCGCGTATCCCTGTTTTGTGCGTGTTTCTCGTTGACTTTGATGGCTGGTTTGTCAATGCACGTGACTCGGGTCAAAAATCGAAATCCAAATGTGAGCAGAATGAGATGGGACGAGCGATCAGCTGCAGACCAGAGTGCTTGTTCTTGCTGTCGCTTATCGGCATATGCTCTTACTCAGCTAGCTACTGATCCTTATGGCCGTCTCGAGGCCTACACTGCTCATCAATCGCATTCTCTCATTTCGGGAGCTGTCACCGCTGCTTGTCATCACAGATGATGTATTCCAGTCAGGTCGGCCTGTTGTACGCTTGCTTGAAGACGCTGCCGAGAAGGCGTATGCTGCCATCTGTGATAGCCTAAGCTAACGATGAGCGGACTGAAGGTCATCTCTGTAGGCTGGGAAAAGACATGCAGTGTCTGCACTGTACAAGCAGCAGCTCCTACGACTTTACCACAACCGAAGCCGCTTGAGCAGATCTTGACGGAGATCGAGACACTCACACAGGGTACATCATCCTTTTCTATGCTGATGTATGCTAATAGAAGGCTCCGGCAAAGTGCTCATATCGCTACACACGCTTAATGACTTTGTCACATCCTCAGCAGGTCACCTCGCCACGATCCTCTCATCACTCCTGGCCATTCATCCAGGTCGCGTCTCTGTCGTGGCACTTTTTCATGCAGATATACCGCTTCTTGGGTATCCAGCACATTTACCAGTTCCAGAGACACTACTTTCCTTTCTCGCAACAACACTCGTTCGTGTTCGCAGCACGACGCACGTTCAGCTTGAGCGCGAAGCAGCACAACGTGCACGCACGAGTATCATTGATCTTGATATGGAAGGTCAGGATGTTTTCTTGCCGAAAGTCGGGTGTCAGGATACACAAGTATTTCTGCAGGTTGAACATCGCCGGCGGAGCGGACGCGGCGTGCATGAGCGATGTGTCTTGGATACGGCGACAAGCACCATTCTTGCTGAAAGCGATGTTCCTGCACTCCAGCCGACAATCACATCTGCGAAGGAAGAGGCAAAAGATTTACTCGATGCAGACATCCCCTTCAAGTTGAGCCTCTCCGAGAAGGAAAAGCAAGACAGGGAAGAGGTGGTGCTACCGCATTTCAACATGCAAGACTTGCCAGCTTCTGAGAAGCAGCATGGACACATCTACTACGAGCCAGACTCGGGCGATGATTTTGATGCAGAAGATCCGGATGATGATTTGCTATTGTAGATGAAAAAGAAGAGAAGCGATTCGCTGTATGATCATGCGATGAGCACAGTGTAACTAAAATGTGAAAAGAGATCGTAAAGGTAGCAAAGGATTGCTCATTCCAATGCTTCTCCATGATCTGACCAACTCTCTTCCACGGTTTCCCTGACCCGGCGCCAGTATGCCTTTTTATCATCTCTGTAGATATTCGCTGCTTCTGCATTAGCTGGCGAATTGACATTCGGGTCGTTGAGGAGGGACTGGATGCTAGTCAGGATGGCAGCGACGTCGTAAGTGGGTGACCACCGGTTCTGCAGGATATCCAGACACAAGTCGCCAGAGGTATAGACATTTGGATGAAACTGGCTTTAGTTACAGTTCTAGCAGTCGCCTCGAGGTAGACATACCATGCGCGAGACAAACTTGACGACAGGCGGCTTGTTAGGATACTGCTCATCAAACTGCAAGACAAGCCTGAACGTGCCGTCTTCGAATGCTGTTTCGCCTGGTCCAATGATGACTGCATTCCAGTACATGACGTTGTCTGCAGCCGGACTTGCGCTGACGCCTGCTGGAGCATCTTGTTTCATGCGCTATAAGCATAAGTGTCAGTATGCGCAAATCAAAGTGGCGACAGAATCAGGTCGCGCGTGTTTTGATGACGCGACGAGTCACTGCATGATAGACGTACCTTGAGGTCGCGCATAAGCCTGCGCCGTGCTGTAGTAGACATGAGTGATGCTTTGGATTTTGTGTCCTATTAGAACAGAGCGTATCGCCTTAAGCTTGTATGTCGCTGCTGCTTCGTGCTGGAAATGGAAGTTTGAGATTCATGACCAAGAGACACACAGCAGCAAGAAGATAGACAGGTAGAGGGGCTCAAGGCGCTTTGTCTGGCTATCAGAGACTACAGGCAAGGCTCAAGCTGCTGACATGTCTGCCCTTCATTCCTTCTTGAACCAGGTGTTGGCCAGCTGAAATAGAACACCTTATCGTGGTTATAACCATGTCCTGTGCTACTCGAGTGACTATGCTATACCCATTGCAGAGGCCAGTGCCGTCATCCGCCATCTATCTGACCTCTCCATCTCGTAGCCCTCCTCCTCCATACACTCCTCCATCCTCCACGCTTCTTTGTCACTATTGCGAACAAAGCAGGCGACACAACAACAACAACCAGGAGCACACAAACGCGCCATCTACATCCAGCCTCAATCTATTGCCACTATCACTGACTGTCGCGCGTGCCATGTCTGCCCCGTCAATAGCCTCGCGAACAGCGACAGCAGCGGGACAAGGCAGCGCAAGCGATATGTCACCTACCAGTAACGGCGGCAATAGCAGTAATAACATCAAAGTCGTTTGTCGCTTTCGACCCGTCAATAAGATTGAAGCTGCAAATGGATTCACGGAGCCGGTTGTACGGTTCGAAGATGTGGATACGGTCAAGCTTGAATCGAATGACCTCAGAGACTCATTCACATTCGATAGAGTGTTTGGGATGCAGTCGCGGCAGCATGAAGTCTTTGACTACTCCATCAAGTCCACTGTGGAGGACGTTTTGAATGGTTACAACGGCACCGTGTTTGCCTATGGACAGGTTTGCAATTCCGGTTATAGTTCGCGCTAATGATAGACGGGCGCAGGCAAGTCATACACAATGATGGGCGCAGGCCTAGAAAACCGCGACCTACGTGGTGTCATCCCGCGTATTGTTGAACAAGTATTTTCAAGTATCGCAATGGCATCGAGCAATATGGAGTATACCGTCAAAGTCTCATACATGGAGATCTACATGGAAAAGATCCGCGACTTGTTGGCGCCCATGAATGACAACTTGCCCATTCACGAGGATAAGGCGCGCGGTGTGTACGTTAAGGGATTACTGGAGGTCTACACGAGTTGTACAGAGGAAGTCTATCAGGTCCTTGAACAAGGTGGACACGCACGCGCGACTTCCTCAACCAATATGAATGCAGAAAGTTCACGGTCGCATTCCATCTTTGTCGTGACCGTCACGCAAAAGAACGTGGAAACTGGCAGTGCCAAATCGGGGCAACTCTTTCTCGTCGATTTGGCAGGTTCGGAAAAGGTGGGCAAGACGGGCGCTTCGGGGCAAACACTCGAAGAGGCTAAAAAGATCAACAAGTCACTATCAACGCTTGGTATGGTCATCAATGCGCTGACGGACGGTAAAAGCACGCATGTGCCGTATCGCGACTCGAAATTGACGCGAATACTGCAGGAATCACTCGGTGGCAATTCTCGAACGACTCTCATCATCAACTGCTCGCCCTCTGCTTACAATGATGCAGAAACACTGAGCACGCTACGATTCGGTATGCGCGCAAAGAGCATCAAAAACAAGGCGAAAGTCAATGCTGAATTATCGCCAGCTGAACTCAAAGCTCATCTCAAACGCGCACGTCAGGAATGTCTGTCATTTCAAGAATACGCTGCTGCATTGGAGGGAGAGTTGGGGTTATGGCGTGGCGGCGCACAAGTCAAGCAAGATCAATGGGTCAAATTTAAGGAAACGGGTGATTTGCCTTCCGCTTCTGGCACGCGGGTAGATGCTCTGAAGGAGACTGGAGTCGAGACGCCCCGTGCTTCAACGCCAACACTGGGTCCGGTGCCACTAGAAAAGGACGAGAGAGATGAATTTCTCAAGCGCGAGAATGAGCTACAGGATGCACTCTCAGCCAAGGAAACCGCGCTTGGTAGAAATGAGGGGCTGCTTGCACGACTACAACAAGAATTGGCAACCCTGCAAGTACATGATCAAGAAACGGCTCGACAACATGCGCAGCTCTTGACACAAACACGCGATGCGCAGATGGCGATGGAGAAGGCGGCGTTTGAGCAGCGTGAGGCTGCTATCACGCTAGACTCGCTCAAAGAGGCGAACGCTGACTTGACGGCGGAATTAGAGGAAGTCAAGAAAGCGTTGCTTGAAGCGCGACTCGCAGCGGCTGCTGGCAATGCGACAGATCTGATGAGTCAAGAAGAGAAAGAGCGACGCAAAGCGGATAAGATGCGAACCATGATGGCTGGCTTTCAAATTGAACGCGACGCAGCTGGGACGTTGCAGGATCTGGTGGATACATGCACAGAAGTGCAAAGTCTCGAAGGCGACAATCTGATGCAGGTGCGTGCCAAGTTGCTCGAGACACAGCGCGCCGTTGCCAATACCGATCGTGGGTTGCAGGATAAGCTCCAGCTTGTTGAAGAGCTGACTTGGCGTAAAACTGAGTTGGAAACACGGCTCGGCAAGGTTGAAGAGGCGTATACTTCTCTCATGGAAAAGACACTGGCTGGACAAGGACTGGATGTGGCGGCTTTGAAGCGGCAGTATGAGGAGGTCCTCCAAGGCAAGCGCGAGCAAGATGCAAGTGAAATTTTGCGGCTACGAAAACAGGCTGAGCAGCAATCAGCATTGCTTGCGCAAAGTCAAGCAGCGCTTGCACAAGCACAGCGGCAATCAGTCGCTGGACCTGCGCCGTATGAGGGCTCAAATGGTGGCAAGTCCGTCTCCCAGCAGCTTGCCGAATTCGACAATATGAAGAATTCCCTCATGCGCGATTTGCAAACACGGTGTGAGCGTGTGGTTGAGCTGGAGATTGCGCTGGATGATACGCGGGAACAGTATAATGCCGTTCTTCGCAGCACACATGCACGAACGCAGCAGAAAAAGATGGCCTTTTTGGAGCGCAATCTGGAGCAGTTGACTGCCGTGCAGCGTCAGCTTTTTGAGCAGAATGCATCACTCAAGAAGGAAGTCGCTATTGCGGAGCGCAAATTGATTGCTCGCAATGAGCGGATTGCGAGTTTGGAAGGATTATTGCAGGATGCGCAAGATAAATTGCAGCAGCAGCATGGCAAGTTTGAGCAGCAGTTGCAAGCTGTGCGTGAAAGGCTTGAATCGGCGCGACTCAAGGCCCCTGCGCAACCTGTTGCGTCTGTCGGACAAGGCATGACGGGTGGCATGCTTGGTTTGTTCTCAGGTACCAAGATTGCGAAACCCTTGCGAGGTGGTGGGTCGCCGGACTCCCCGGCGAACAAGCAGCAGCAACAAGCCGATGTGAAGCGCAGCAGCTGGTTCAGATCTTCACTTCAAGGATGACGATGTTTTCGTTTGCTAGTCTTTTCATGCATACAGCGTACATGGCATAGCAAGAGATGATTGTTTTTTCTCCGTGTGCCGAGGTGATGCACTCTCCCTTCATTTTTGCGATTTCCCACTGCGGCCCTCGGAATTATTTTTTGTGGCATTGCGCATTTGACGGTCTTGCACTCCACACAACAGAAACAGATTTGTTTTCTCGGGCTCCATAACAAAAGAAAGCATCATGGCAGACAGTGCGAGAGAAGCCGTTGAGGATGCCGTGATTCAAGTCAAAGAGGCCGTTCCTGATAAGAAATCAAGCTTATCTGGCATCAAATCTTTCGTCTCAGGTGGGTTCGGTGGAGTTTGCTGTGTGCTTGTCGGTCATCCATTCGACTTGATCAAAGTCAGATTGCAGACAGCAGAGAAGGGTGTGTATACGGGAACGATGGATGTCGTGCGAAAAACGCTTGCTCGGGCAGGGCCAACGGTATGTGCCGGAATACGGTGTTGTTTGAGGTCAATGCTAATACGGACAGGGGCTCTATGCTGGTGTGAGTGCCCCTCTCATTGGTGTCACGCCCATCTTTGCCATCTCTTTCTTGGTACGTTCTGCTCAAAGCTAAGCTCGACTAACAGCAGGGCTATGATATGGGCAAAGGTCTCGTGTCGCGCTTTTCTACGGTTGACCCGGTCAAGGGCCTCTCAACCGGTCAACTCGCCATGGCGGGTCTTTTCTCTGCAGTACCATGCACACTCGTTACGGCTCCCTTTGAACGTGTCAAGGTCTTGCTTCAAGTGCAAGGCGACAGCAAAAAATACAATGGTTCATTTGATGTTATTAAGCAGTTGTACAAGACTGGCGGTCTGAAGTCTGTTTTCCGTGGATCTCTTGCGACGTTTGCTCGCGATGGTCCAGGTTCAGCAGCATACTTTGCTTCCTATGAGGTGATTAAGAAATCGCTGACGCCGAAGAATCCCGATGGCACACCTGGTGACCTTTCTTTGCCAGCTGTTGTTGTTGCTGGTGGTATGGCAGGTGTGGCCATGTGGACACTTGTCTTCCCTCTCGACACAATCAAATCGACGTTGCAAGCGACAGAAGGGTCGACAGTTGGTCAAGTGGTACGCACGATTCATGCACGCGGTGGGATCAAGGCCTTTTTCCCTGGTATTGGACCTGCACTTATGCGATCTTTCCCTGCGAATGCTGCGACCTTTTTGGGTGTGGAGGTTGCCAACCAGTTTATGACCAAGACACTTGGTATCTAAACTGTGGAAAAGAGTTATATGTGACTGCTGATTCCCTCGCTGTCTGTCTGTGCACGTGCGAGTTCATTTTCAGTCTGTCTCGCATTTTGATTGGTTGCGGTGCGGGAGATGAAAGGGAAGTGGCTGGGGATGGAGAGAGCGAGCGAAGATGAAGACAAGTCAAAGAGTGAGTAAAAGGAGGAGGATCAGTGAAGGAGGCATGGTAGGCAAGGGAAGGCGACGTGCGGTATGACAAAGATAGACCCGCATAGATAGAAATGCTGCCTGATGCACTGGACTGTGATTGTGAATGTGTTCTGGGACCTTCTGGTGCCATGATTGAGTGGATTGTGCATTTGACAGCCGGGCCCTTTGATTATCTGTGCTGCATGTGGAAGTAGAAGCCTTGTATTTCATCTTGTATATATTTGCCTAACTTGACCTGACTTGCCGCCGCCGCCGCCGCCGCCGCCCTCCTTCGCCCCCCGAATCTGCGTGCTTGCCGCATCTGCCAACACACACACACACACACACACACATACATCTCTACCTTTCCGCTCTTTGGGCACATCTGCGCACTCTCTGTAGTGGAAACACAGAGGCCCTCTCTCCTCTTTCAGGATATAGAGAGAGCGACTAGTCAGAAATTGACGGCCTCGTCTGACCGGCCATATTCCGACTCGCGGGCCCCTTTTCCCGACCATCGCTGTCACAGGAGGACGCATACCCAACAGTAAGCGATAGCCTGGACTGAGCATAACAGCACGAGCCGTCCAAAAGCACAGCATCTATGAACGCGTATCATGCGCGTAGTCCCAACATGGGCAGCCGGCTCGTAGAACTGCTAGACGCCGTCAAGGCCGAATTTGAAAATGTCACGCAGGAAGCAAGCGCCTATAAGAATTACAAGGATGATTATGAGCACAAGAGTAAGGCTTCACACGCTTCAATGGAAGAGATGCTGATTGACTAGTTGCATCTCAGATACAGGAAATGCAAAGTATGCGACAAAATGTCTATGAACTCCAAATGGCGCACGAGAAGATGAAGCAAGTGTATGCAATCCGTTTGATGCTTAAAGCTGGCTGACTTTTTTCTAGATATGAAGAAGAGATTGGTCGTCTCAGACGCGAACTTGAAGCTAAAGCCGGCGCAGGCCCGCATCCAGCAGCAGCCCAAGGCAACTTCAACAATTTCCCAGCAAACGATACCGCACCGCGACCAAAGCTCGGAACGCCTTCCAATATCTTTGGCGGTATCATCGCCGGAAAGAGTGGTCAAGCATTGCCAGCTCATACGTCTGCCGATGTCCAGCAGCAGCAGCAACAGGGACGACTCCCTGTGCAGCAACAACAACCACAATCTGGATCCGGATACGCAAACGGTCATCATGCCAATGGCGGTAGTATCGATCAGAAGCAAAAGTTGGGAGGATATCCGGAGCCTTCTCGCGGAGGTCCGCCTTTGCCGATTCAACAGCAGCAGCAGCAGCAACCTCAATTTGGGTATGGTCAAGGACCGCCTCAACAACAGCAACAGCCGCACCCACAAGCGCCCCCTGCCGCAGCCGTACTACCTCCTGCAAGCCATGAGCCAGCACCACAACAACAGCAGCAACAGCAACAACAGCCAGCACCTGTTGCACCGGCCCCCGAACCTGCTCGACAGTCGTTTACCGAACTTGACATTGATTCCGTGCCTCGCGAGATGAAAAAGGAAGGTAGCGACTGGTTTGCCGTGTTCAATCCTAACGTCGCCCGCACATTGGATGTCAATCTAGTTCACACGCTTGATCATAATTCGGTTGTTTGCTGTGCGCGATTTTCTGCAGATGGGAAATTCCTCGCAACAGGATGTAATCGTGCCGCCAACATTTTCGACGTCAAAACGGGCCAGAAAGTCACAGTTCTGGAGGATACGGATGCATCGACGGACGGAGACTTGTATATTCGCTCAGTGGCCTTCTCACCCGACGGAAGTCAACTCGCGACAGGCGCAGAAGATAAGGTGATTCGCGTTTGGGATATCGCTTCGAAGAAGGTGCGACATGTGTTTACCGGCCACGAGCAAGACATTTACTCACTTGACTTTTCAAAGAATGGCAGATTCGTTGCAAGTGGCTCAGGTGATCGTACAGCGCGTGTATGGGATCTAGAGGGTGGAAGGCAGGTGTTGACACTATCGATTGAGGATGGCGTAACGACCGTGGCCATCTCGCCAGACGGCAACTACATCGCTGCTGGATCACTCGATAAGGTCGTTCGTGTTTGGGATGCCAAGACAGGTTATCTCGTCGAGCGTCTCGAAGGCCACAAGGATTCCGTCTACTCTGTCGCGTTCTCACCAAATGGCAAAGACCTCTATTCTGGCTCGCTCGACAAGACTGTCAAACTCTGGGAACTCTCTGCTCCACGCGGCATCCCAGCCTCGTCAACACCAAAGGGCGGCGTTTGTCGCATGGACTTTGCAGGTCACAAGGACTTTGTCCTCTCTGTCGCGCCATCGCCAGACGGGCAATGGCTCATTTCTGGCAGTAAAGATCGAAGTGTGCATTTTTGGGATCCACGAAGTGCACAGGTTCAATTACTGTTGCAAGGACACAAGAATTCGGTTATTTCAGTGAGTGCATCGCCTCAGGGACATTTGTTTGCTACTGGATCAGGCGATTGCAAGGCCAGGATTTGGTCATATGAAACACTGCAGTAGCACCTTATCAGTCTTTTGCACTTCACTTTGGCATAAAAAGTCAGCAGTCTCTTTCCCTCCATAGCTCTACCATTCCTGTAAGTTTCGAAGTATCCTATTCTACAAGCTTCTTCCGCTACTTGATAAGTGTCTTGAGTGATAGCAATGACTTTGCCAGTGCGCTCTCTTGCGTGAGTGTCTTTGCGAGTGACAAATCAGCCAGCTGCCGTTTCTGGCTTTGCAGCTTCATCATAGTCTGTTCAATACTCCCATCTACAATATAGCTGACAACGGCGACATTCTTGCGTTGACCAATACGATGACATCGATCTACTGCTTGCACATAGATAGAAGGATTCCAACACGGTTCCATGAAAAACACGCGGCTTGCAGCAACGAGATTGAGACCAACACCGCCAGCGCGTGTCGAAACAAGCATGACACGAATACCACCGTCGATTTCATGCTTATCGAGCAAGGCGAGTTGAGCTTGTCGTTCTTCGCGAGAAAGACTCCCATCGAGGCGGGCAAATGCGATGCCGAGATCTGTTAATGCTTGACCACACAAGTCAAGGAATGAGGTGAACTGAGAAAAAACGACAGCCTTTGTTGGAGAAACACCGGCTTCCTCCGTGTCGAGCATGCGCTGCAAGTCAGTCAAAAGTGCCTTAAGCTTTGTGCTGTAAGGCATCGATTGGGCTTGAGCGCGTCCGCCCTTGCGCTTTATCGATTCAATGATTTTCTTTGGCTTGTCGAGATGAATTGGTTCGAGTTGCAAGATTTGACCACATCCTTCGACAGGACAGTCCGTCTCTTCCTCTTGCAACAAACCTAGCCCATCCTCACTGCAGAAAGCGTGGCTACATGTGCCGACGCTGCGGTAGGCTTTAGATGCCTCTCCTTCGGTTGAAGGCGCAAGATCCTCGCCGCAAAAGTCGCAAGTGTCACCATGATCGGTACTTTGAACATCCTTCTGTGTCTCTGTATCCGCCTCTTTGGCATCCAGGGTCGCAAGTATGCCAGTGTGCAAGCAAATTTGTCGCAGTCGATTGATGCAGTGCAACACATTCATCATGGTTTGTGCTTTGCCCAGTCCCCGAGTCTTCTTCTGATAATACGCCAAATGCGTATTGTATATTTCCTGTTCTTCATCATCTAGCTGAAGCAAGCGCGTCTCCTCTGATTTGGGCGCCATTTGCATAAGCGCCTCACTTGGCTTGCCATCTGAAGAGTAGTCTTTCGTGCGCCGCAAGCAGCGCATCTTGAGAAGTGTCTGCAACCGAGTCACAGCGACCTGATCACCTTGCTTCATCGGCTGTGAGATGTATTGCGCCCACACGGCTCTATTGTCGAATGGCTCAAGCTTGAGATAGTGAAATAAAGCGCTTAAATCATTGAGCCCATTCTGCACAGGCGTCGCAGTCACGGCCCATCTGTTGAGTGCGGCGAGACCAGCAGCTGCTTGACTTTGCTGTGTGCTGACATCTTTGATGATGTGTGCTTCATCAAGAATCACGCGATACCACTCCATGCGCGGCAGTATTGATTCTCGATCACCCTCTTCGGCAGCCTTGAATTCTTGAGCCAGAAGGGCATAGGTCGTCAGCACGAGATCTGCATCTTTCATTGCCTCGATATCGAAGGTTCGTGTCTTTTGATGGTGCACAATGAGCTTCAGCTTGCTCGACATGTGGAGATTCACCTGATCGACCCAGTTGCTAAGCACTGACAGAGGGCAGACGATGAGAGTAGCCTGGGTACGGCTAACAGGTGAGTCTGCTGCTAAGCGCACCTGAGCCCAAGAGCGCGCTTGTTCTTTCGTGTGCGCCATGAGCGCCAACATTGACAAGGTCTTGCCAAGACCCATCTCATCGGCTAATAAGCCACCACGGCATTCCTTGGGCTGCTTGTACAAGACTTGTGGTGTGATGGCGTTCTTCCATACTGTCTTGCCATCCTTCTTTACTGGCCGCCACAGAGAGTGCTCCAGGCTGCTGTGTTGGCTCGCCTCCTCTTCATGGGAAATACAAAAAGTCAAAGCTTGCGCTTGGTGCTTGAGGAGGATCGTTTTGATGCCGGCCGGGGCTGGAGTAGGCGCGAGATCATCAGCATTTTGTATCTTGTAAAAGAGGCCCTGAATCTCTTCCTTGATTTCCTCTGCAGTCTTGAAGAGTGACGTACCGTACTGCACCGAGCCATTCGCAGGCTTGAAGGAGCGCTTGTTGGTCTGGTGTGGATTCACATATACTAGACTTCGGTCATAGGCAACCGGCGTAACTAAAAAGCAATTCTTTTGGCTCAAGATGATGCCGACACGTTCTGTTTTGCTGCTATCGCCATAAAGCACAATTTCGAAAGGCAGTACAGCAGACACTTGTCCGACGTTTTCACCTTCTTTGCCGTATCGTGGACGAGCAGGGATGCGTGCTTCACAAGTGAAAAGATCTAATGCCATCAGTCGTGCGAGAGGAGCAGCCGTCTCTGGTCCAATCATGCCAAAGCGTTCGCCTTTATGTAGACAGTGTATGACATTCCCATTTGCTTTTGTGATAGTGCAGTCAATACGTGGCCACTGTTTTGGGAGCAATGATGAGGCGGGCGGTATCCGAAAGGCGTTGCAGGATGCTTTGAGCATGCCGAAGCAGACTTTGTTGGTCGGCTGACTCGGCACAACCTCAACATCTTCAACGTTCTCACCATCTCCGTCGCTGATGGCAATCACATCTGCTTCAGCTTTAGCAGCTTTGGATGAGCGTTCCTGTTCCTGCGCACGGGCATGCTTTGACGCCTCTTGCAATTCTCTTCCAACGATGCCGGTCTCTCGAGACTGCGTGACGTATCCTTGACTGTCTTCCTTCTTCTGCTTCTTTGAAGCAACAGCTTTGCGCTCCTTAACCCCAAATAGCTTCTCTATCGCAGTAGACTCGGTGATGTCACTCTCTTTTGACGATTCCTTCCTTTTGAGCATAGCCCTGGGGTTGAGCAAGAGCCTTGGATCATAGCTAGGAGAAGCAGTTAAGTCAATCAACTCTTGCGCTTTGCGCTTAGGTGGCATGATCAGCTGAGCATGAAGCAGATGTTTACAGCGTTTGAAAATGGAGTTTGGCTACTTCTGGCTCCAGCTTGGACTGCAACAATCAACGACACAAACTAGTCTTGCTTCAACGCTCTTCTAAATTCAGCTTCTATAACTCTGAGCACTCTTTCTGCTCTCTTGTTCAGCTGCTGCGTCTCATTCTGCTCTGGCGCTTGTCGCCGCTCACTCCATGATCAAGCGCGTCAAGCATGGACTCTTTCGCAATCGCGCAATTAAAGCTACCAGCGATCGGCACATTGCTGTAGAGAGACCGTTGTCAAGCAATGTCGCAATGCTAGAAGGAATTGCCAGGGAATCGAATGCATGCGCTAGCTGCGGCAAAGCTCTCATCGGCTTGCAGAGCGCCTTTTCAGATGGTGGCTGCGGACATGTGTTCCACAAGGCTTGCGCTAGCAAGGTACGCCTGAAAACCCGCTGCAGTGGTCTGACTTAAGTTGTCGCGATGTCCTATATGCTTGGAGCCATTTTCGCCGGTAAAGGAGGCAAGCCGCCAGGGGCAGCGCCATTCGACCTTTCGCACCAACACGGTCGGGAAGGAGGAGAACTCAAATCTCAAACAAGGCGCTGCTCTTCCCGGACTTCTTGCGCTTGATGTTAACTTATGTAGCACCTGTCACACACTCGGGCCCGGAGCGAGTGATATGCGTCTTCTGCTGCAATTACAGCCTTACTTCCCTGAAGCGGCACTAACACGCATTCGAGGGCACCTCAACCTGGCCATCATTATAGACATCTCGTCCACGAAAATGAGTGACAAGCACTTTACCGCATCAAAAGTACTATGTGAGGCCTTCTTAAGCCATCTCATACCGGGCGACAGCTACGTACTGTTGACCACTGTGCAGAATGCAGATATGCGCGATGAAAGGCCTTTGTCGAGGATAAGCGCAACGACGCCTCGAGATGCGCAGGCTTTCCTTGAGAGCATCACTCTTGATGGTTTGAACCACGAGTCGGATGTGGTCAAGACGGTGCAGCACAGCACACAGCTTCTTGGAAAATGCCTAGAAGGCAAAGTGAGTATTGCCCATCAGTGGTTAGACTAATTCAAGTCTTGCGTAGTGCTCATCTCAGACAGCTCTGCTCCTCCAGACAAGCTTCAGTCCAAACGCCTGAGTCGCTGCTTCCGTGATTCAGGGGCAGCATTCTTGTGTCTTGGTCTTGGCATCACGCACGAGTCTTCAAGCTCACGAAAATGGTCGCAGACGTGTGAGGAGGGCCTCTACTCGGATGCAAGGCAGCCCTTTGATATTCAGCGCATCTTCGAGGACTTTCGAAGAGATTGCTTGATGATGCCACTGACAAATGTCAAGCTTGATCTAGAGCTTCGAGATGGTGCGACTATCACTTCAGTCGCTGAAGACCACTGCACAAAGGCACATCAGTCGCCCCATTGTTTGTCATTGGCGCTCGACAGAATCTCACCTTACGAATTGTGTCAAGTCATGCTCAAAGTACGCGTGCCCCCATTATCGCGGAACACCACGTCTTCACCCGTCACGCCTCATCGCCAGCGTGCTGATTGTGCGAGACGGCTTGCCGAGCTCGAAGATATGGTACAAATGCTACCATTTACTCTTGCCACTTGTGCCGTTTCATTCAATCATCCTGCAATGCAGTCTGGCATCCGATTGACTCTGGAAGAAATGGTTTTGACCATGAAACGCGGCCCCCAGACTCAGGTTGATACCGACATTCTGAAATGTACTGTCAAGGGTGAGGCTTTGGATCTTTTACGTCAAGCGCAGGCCACGGAGCACAAGCATCAACACGCGGCTGCACTCGACTTGCTGCGCAATGCCGAACGGATCGTTTACAATTCTTGTAATGAACATGACCTCGCCATTTCTGATTTTGAGGAGCTTCTATCTGAACTCTCCCGCCTTCGTTCCCGGGTTTTGTTGCAGTCTCGGACCACAAGTGGAAGCCGTCTTTCAGCTGCGCAAGGTATGCAGAACAGCAGACCATCCTCAGTGCAATCTTCACACGTTAAGGAATACAGTCAGTTGTGGGAACAGGTGGCTTTGTCCTTACCGAAGGAGACGACGGTTCATGAAGCTCAAAGGACAAGGAAAATACCTGAGAAGAATGGCCTACTGCCTGGTCGAGCTCTTTCCGACCAATTGCCAGAATGCGAACCGAGCGTTTCACCGGCACGCGTGCACAACAGCGCAGGACCAGATGTGGTGAGATCAAGATCGCGACTCAGTAGGGACAAGACACATGGAAGACCTCGTGATCGGGACATCACTACACGGTCGGCGTTGTCCAACATGACGGACTCGCGCTCGTATCGAATGAATGCCCAGGACGATGATCCATTCACGAGCCCACTGCACCGGTTGGAAGTTCAAGCTCAAAATCTACGCCGTCGACCACCCACCTTACCATCAACGTTTGACATAGACAAGCTGATTCGCCGGTCGAGTCAGCCGAACGAGCAGACTCCAAAGTCAGCGTCAATGCCACCGACTTTGCCATCGCCCACAGGTCAGGTGCGATCTTATATTTACAATAAGGCAAATATACGACAGTCTCCTCGATCCAGACCCGATGTGCTTCAGCGTGCTGTCTCAGGTGGTGATCCTGCGCGCACTATTTGGCGCATGCAACAAGCCGAGCGTGGCGAGGAATTGTCATTGAGCGAAGCAAACATTACAGAACCACAGCTCACTTTGTCTTTCCAGTCACTTGCTTCACTACAGCTCGATGCACCTTTGCCCATCGGATTGTTTCAAGATCCCGAGACGCTCTCGAGTGTTCACTCTAGCTTGCTGCGAGGATATGATGGACGATTGGCAAAAGCGAATCCGCCGAGTCCTAGGAATAGCTTTGATTCAGTGCAGGACAAGAAAACACGACAATAGCCTGCACAAGGCATGACCACAAATTTTCGACAAATAAGTAAGAGGAATGGATTGCGATAAAGGTATCGTTTGGGATACAAGAGGAGGGGCGTTCGACTTGATAGAGATAAAAGCCAGCGCGTTTTGATGAAGTTGATGTTTATGCTCATGATAATGATGACGATCATGATGATAATGAATTCGTAGTTTGCGCCTGGTTGTAGCTTTTCCTATTCGATGTCTGTGTTGCTGCACATCTTCGAACCGCCAAGAGACCGAAAGCTTTACCTTGTCAAAGCCTGATCGCCGCATGTGCCCCTTCATCCCCACAGAGCACCTGAAAGACGCTTGGGCGCAATTTCGCGTCGTCTCTCGGTTCCCGCAATGATTCAAAGAGATCCAACGTGCTAGCAACAGTGCTTGTACTGCTTGATGGACTTATTTTGTTCGAGTATAGCGATTGCGTGCTGCCAACTGTCTGAGACATCTGCAGAGAGTAGAATGCCGTCTGTGCCGATGGATGCTTGCATACGGATTGCTGAAAGACGCATCCGTCATGTCGAGCGACACTGAATCGGTAGCGTGCGCTGAGATGCTGTGGACGGACAGCAACCTGCTTTTGCGGATGCTTTTTCGCAGTGCACATGCTAGTGGATTCAGCTTGTGAATGATTGGAAGTGGTACGATCGATTAGCGGAAGCCGACGAGATCGTGATAAAAGAAGCCTTTTTGAAACAAGGATGCCTTGCACGGCCGACGACCAAAGTGCGTTTCAGAAGATACGACGTGAATCGCACGCGCAGATCAATGCTCTCACATCGCCGAGGTCAAAATGATGGCGTATTTGAAGGCAAACAGGTCTGACATATCCGAGCAAACATAGCAGATTTCTACGCGTCTTCAATGATTATGTTTGTCAGCGTGTCGTATTTGGCATCATGCGAGAGAGACGTCAAGTCGCGTGGCAGAGCTTTCACATGTATCAGAATAGGATCTCGTAGCTCAAAATATGATGATAGCTTCTAGGCCTCGCATGTAGCTTGATCGAACCTCAGTAAGCTTCATTTGTTTCAGTGCTTGGTTGTGGCAGCTGCAGAGGGCGAGTACCTTCCGTCGCGGTTGATTCGAATCTGAAATTGTCGCCACAACCAGAACTGATAGCGATAGAGCTACTGAGTTTCGAAAGAGAGCGAAAGAGCAGGAGTGCAGGAGAGCATCTAGGAGATCAAGGACGTCAGTGGGTGCAAGGTGCGCAAGACGTGCGCATCAATAAAACACAATGGACTCCAAGTATCGCGAAAAGAATACCCCGTCGCCGAATTCATCGTCTTCAATGATTCTCAAGCGGCAGTTTAGAGACCTCCAGAAGCATCCTGTGCAAGGCTTCTCATGCGGCCTTGTGGATGAATCTGATTTCTACGAGTGGGAGGTACTCATCATCGGCCCGCAAGATACAGTCTACGAAGGCGCGTTTCTCAAAGCGCGCTTGTCATTTCCAAGAGAATATCCATTGCTTCCGCCAAAGATGCAGGTATGTCATGCTCCGATACAAGAAGGCCACTAACGCGACCAAGTTTCAGACTGAAATGTGGCATCCCAACATCTATCCCGACGGGACGGTGTGCATTTCTATACTGCACGCACCCGGCGAAGATCAATACGGCTATGAAGATGCGGGAGAACGCTGGCTTCCCGTACATACGGTCGAGACGGGTTTCCGTATTCTGTGTTTTACGTGCGTACGCTAACAAAGCAGTGCTCATTTCCGTCATTTCTATGCTGAGCTCGCCGAATGACGAGTCGCCGGCCAACCTACCTTGCGCGCAACAGCTAAGAGACGATCCCAAGGCGTTCAAGAAGAAGGTACGGGCGCTCGTTCGCAAATCGGCGGAGGATGGATTTGATTGAGGCATTCGATGGTTCAACACGTAAAAGTGGCTGCGATGGGTTTGCACGGATCATACAGATCTGATCATTCTGCCTCTCTCTCCCTCTTGTATGCAGCTCTTGTACGCAGCATTCATGTCCTCTCTACCTTCCTTTCTTCCATGATTTCCCCTGATCCTGAGACAACAAAAATAATTTCTTGTGCAGCGTGAAGAGACTGACTTGTACCCAAAGAAAGGCGCCGACCTTCGTATCTCTCGCCAGCTTCAGTCTATAGCCATCAGACATGGCGGCCCAGGTCAAGGGCAAGAAAGAAAGCAATAATGTCGCGCGCAATACAGGCGGCCTCGGAAAACGGAGACGAAAGCCAAAGACATACACAGAAAAGCAACTCGGTCTCAAGCCACTCAATACTGTAGCAAAGCCGGCTACCGTCCAAAAGCGTGGCAAGATTGGCAAGGTGTTTGCGGATGAGAGTACAATGCAGTTGATTCTGGCAGAAGTGAATGAGAAGCAGGAAGGACAGGTGCGCTCCAAATTGCAGCGCGTACAAGATCTCGAAGCTATAAGAGAGCGGAAACGGATAGAGATGGAAGCCAAGGAAAGGTCCAAGGCTGCCTTACTAGAGAAGCGCAAAGATGCATTGCGCAAAGGAGGCGGCGGCGGCGGCGAGCCGATCACGGCCGCGCAACGAAAGGAAAAGGAAGGCGAACGTCGAGTTGGGCCTGCAATCCCTGCTTCTCGACTAGCTGGTGGACGGCAAGCAGGAGCGAGACCCATGTCGGCAAAGCAAAAGGCAAAATCGAACAAAAAGGTCGCCTTTGAGAAGGGTACGAAATGAGGATATGGATGAGCATCTGATACAGCATTTAGCAGCGAGCGAACGCATCTGTTTCTATTGTCTATGACAAGCTCCAGGCTTGGGTATGCGTCGTTCCTTCTGCCTGCCAGTCTGCTTCGATCTCCAGGAATCGAGGATTCTCCTTGTTCTTGCGAAACGTTAAAGCTCCTTGAACAGTACCGCTAAGCTGCATGCTTGGAAAGTCTTTGAACAATAAGACCGCCTGTTTCCAATGCGTGGCATCCCCGCCTGGCCCAGTTGTGAAGCAACCGTATTGTTTCTTGACAGACTGCTCTTCTGCGCCATGTTGTAGCATTTTGTTGAGCTGTGTGCACTCTTCATGATTCCTGCCAAAGTATGTATCAAACCAGACGAGCAAGCCACTGAGATTGTCTTTGCTTTTGAATGCATAATTGCCGGTAAAGTTAAGATCGTCGATAGCGACAGTGTGCAGGTCGAGTACTCTGAACGTACTCGCTTCGTTTGTGACTTGGTCCTTTGTCAGGTAGTCCACGATAATATCGTCGAATTGCCTCTCCTTCATTGCAGTCATTTTGAAGCCGTAGACATCGTTGAAATACGCTGTACGGTCATTCCAGTAGGCGTCATCAGTGATACCAGCCACGCGCAAGTGAACATTACTGGGCATCATCAGTCCAGCTGGCTTCAAGAAGCGATCGCGTGCAATAATCACAGAGTCGAGCATCGCCTCGTACAGCAGCGCATAGCCCATCCATTCAGAAATGATAATGTCAACCTTGGCATCGCCAGGAAGTTTGATCTCCTCAACTTTGCCCTTGATGAATGTAATCTTATCCTGTAGGTCGTTCTCAAAGACATTGGCTTGCGCTTTCTCGATGATGTTGGAGTTATCGATAGCAAAGACTTGCGTAGCTCCAGCTCGAGCAGCAAACATGCTCAGGATGCCAGTTCCACACCCGACATCCAGAACAACAGCGCCAGCGAAGAGATCCTTATTGCTGTATACTGCATCGCGATAGGCATCCGTACGCACAGCGTCCCGTAGCATTGTTTCGTGAATCTCATTGTATGCATAGGATTCGAAGTAGTAGCTGTCGTTGTCTGTCTTTTTGTCCTTGGAGATGTCTCGGTCGCTAGACTTGTCCGCTGCATGTGCCGTCAGGACTGTACGCACTTGATCCTGCAGTGCTGCGTATTGTGCTTCGAGCTGAGCGCATCGTGCTTTCCAATCTTCGATCGACGCAGGCGCTTCTTGCGCTGTCTCTGTCTCTTCATCGTCGTCCTCTGCCAAGTGGAACAGAACTGCATCATCCTCGAGAGCAGGCTGAAGCCATTTATCATCCTTGACGACTTCTGCGATACGTTCGCCAAGCTGAGCTCCCGGCGTCTTTGTCTGTCTCACAAAATTGACGAGCCTAATGGTGCCATACAAGTCCAGCTTGAACTGCTTCCTCAGCGCTTGCAAGTCGAAGCTATACGCTTGTCGCTCGTATGCATAAAGTGACTCGAGCGAGTCGAAAATCATATCATCGTGAAAGGCCTTGAACTCGTACCGGATATCTTCCTCTGGATCCTCCCATTCTGACTCGTGCGAGTCTCTATCGCTGCCTGCATCCATCCTAGAGCACCAGCACCAGCACCAGCCTGACTACCTGCAGCTGGTTGAATGCCTTATTTTCTGCGCGACAATATTCAGATGGTTCACATCTTGACTGCATCGACGCTGCTGCAGCTGCTATAGCTGTAGGCATATGCATCGACAAAGACACTCTAGCTGTCTGCCGTCTCGCTCTGATTCTACTCTTCCGCGGATCTCTCTAGCTTTCAAAGTTCTCGAGCGCACCTTGACATACCGAGATGCCGCTCAAGCTACTCAAACACAAGTCATGGCATGTAGGAACAAGAGAAAACATAGAACGCGTCAAACGCGATGAAGCTGCTGAGCGAGCGCGGATCGAAGAGGATGAGCAACGCATGCAGGATGAAGATGCTCGAAACAGGCTTGCAATCTTGCGTGGGCAAGTACCTCCTGGGCCCGCGAAATATGAGAGAAGCGAAATAAGCTCAGCTACGCGCTCTTCGAGTGGGCCAAGAAGAGAAAAGGGACCACGCAAACGAGATGATACTGAAGCTCTCGATGCACACCTTCAGGGAAAGCAAATACCGATTGATGACATGCATCGGACGAATGCAGAAGACCTGGGTCGTGTTCTAGAGGGAAAGTCAGATTCGGCCAAGAAACCTGCATCCACAGACTTTCATTTCGCGCAACCTTGGTACGTCTCAAAATTGGCCATGCCTCGAGACGATGACAATGAATCAAAAGAGAAGAAGAAGGCAAGACTTGACATGGCGAGGAAGCAGTCTGCAGATCCGCTTGTGGCAATGCAAGCGTTCCTGGCGCAAAAGAAGGCGCTTGATCAGCAACGACAACCTGAGGAGCAGCCTGGTGTCCAAACAGTGGCATCGGCACACAACAGAAAACATAAGCACGAACGAGGGCTTCGCGAGAGTCGTCATCCAGACAAACTACGGCACGAGCACAGGCACCGTAAAACAGGCAGATCTCGGAGCAAATCACCCAAAAGGCATTCCTAAAATACGAACAACCTATGCATCTACCAAAGATATAGCTGGCGGTGTCCATGATCCATCTGCGATCGCATTGGTCGCGCCATAGATGCGCAACGTCGGTATCCAGACACCCACCGGCACAGGAATCCAATTGCTCGTGCCAATGCCCGGAGGCTGCACACTTGCCAGCAAGTCAAACGATCCATCCGCATTCTTTTGAAGGGCATCACGAGAACCAATACTGTACCGACCGAGCGCATTCTCCACCAGGAATCCAGAACTGTCATATGCGGTGAAGCTCCAAAACCCGAGTTGCGACGTAGGCGGAGCGCCATCCGCGAAGCGAATCCGATGAGTCGAGGTGTTTGTGCTAGTCAGATTCGCATAGCTTGGGTATAATGCCTGCTCTGGCGTGACTGCAGCGAGCAGCTCAGTAGCAACATATGCGCGCGAGAGATAGTCTTTGCCCCAGTTGCCAATGTTCGCAGCCGGTAGTGTCCAATTGTTCTTCAACTTTTGCATAAAATTCGGAACGTCCATTGGCGCGTTGCGAATTGTCTGGTTGGCTGCGCGTTGAGCAGCAATCAGCTCTTGGAGCGTCAGAAGGGAAGTGAATGGTCGGTTGGCAGAGAAGCCCACACTTGAGTAGTTGGAAGCAAAGACATCCAGCTCCAGCGGATTACTTTGTACTGCCTGATTCAAGAGGTAGTAGCTCTGCTGAATCTGTGCAGTCTGGTTTGTAAAGCCGGGCTGTATGAATGTCTCGACCGGTGCTGGAGCGCTTGCGACGAAGAGATCGTCCTGCAATCTAAAGACTTTTTCAAGGTCTGTTTGACTCGTAGCGTTCAGTACATAGGTGCGTCCCAGCAGCCAGACATCATTCGTTGGGCTCACGATATTGAAGATATTTGACGCATTGTAGCAGGATGCTTGTCCAGGCCCGAAGAGGGTGTAATTGCCAGCAGGGTAGTTGAGCAGATTGCCAGGGTTCTTGAAATTGTTTGTATATGCATCGTACATTGCAGCAACAAAGAAGCGTTCATCCGAGGTTGGAATGTGCAGAACTAACGGACCGTGACTAAGGTCAAGAAAGGCTATACTGTATAGCGTGTCTGCATTGGGTCGCACAACGGAGCGCTGACCAGCTGTCGCGAGTGCTCGAGCGTGAATCACCTTATTGATGGGCGTCCCGGCATTGAGGTAGAAGGCGCGGGTCCGTTGAAAAGAGAGCGGGGCAAGGCCATAGATCCAGGAATTGATTGCTGCCTGTGTGGCATTGACTGATGTTTGATTGCCGCAATTCTGTGCTGCTGTGAAAGCGACGCCGAGAAGGATTGCGAGAACCTCTATTCTCATCTGAGGATGTATTTCGTGTTGTTCTGCTGCGGAGAATTCCCCGGATTTTGGAAGCGAAATAAGGTGTAGTGCGAGACGGCAACTAGCCGAAGCTAATCCTGAAAAGTGGGAATGTAGTAGGTGAGGACGGCTGCGTGAGGATTCTGCTCATCGTCTGTTTCTTCATCTGAGAGATGCACATAGATGACGAGCACCTGTCCCTCACAAAAGCAAGCTACAACGCGCTTTGCAACAGGTCCGATTTTGAGCAGGTTACACCAGTCCTTTGCATCGATGCGAAGGTGGCAGAACTGCTGCTTGTCACGCTTCTGCACAGGCAAATCCTCAATCGGCTCGTCATAGGCTGCCTGGTTGATAGTGGGATGAGCCAGATTGCTAAACAGCGTTTCTGTCTTGACGGCTGGCGTGTCAATGCCTACAGAGAATTTGCCGCTCATGTTTGCAGAGAGAATGAGCTTGTCTGATAGTGCCTTGAGACTGGTGCAGATGTGCGCGAGCTGGACGAGGGACGGAAGCATGATGACCACGTCTGGCTCGCCAACATCAGGCTCCTGCAACTCGTCCAGGAATTGGCTTGACAGCACACGCACGTTGAGGTCATTCGTGACTGTATTCGCACCTCCCTGTTTGCCGTAGAATGTAGACATGCAAGAGAGCATTGGGTAGCCGCTTCGCTTTGTGAGCTTGACTGTGACCTCGCTGTTGCTGACAATGTTGCGCAATAGGCGTCCGAACTCATCGACAGAGAGTTCGAGATTGATGACATTATCGGCATTAGACTCAATCGTGTACTGCCTGAACAGCGATTCTGTCGAAATGGATGCCCAGACCTGAGTACTCGTGGCTTGCTGCGTGACGATGAACTGGATGGCTGTTTTGGAGAGTCGAAGCCAGCAGATCTTGTTCATGACAGCAAGAGACTGTACGATACGCGCCAGTAGCGGTATATCCACAAGCGTCGACTTGAACTTCATCCCCCTTCTCTCATGCCATCAACATCCATTCACCTAGTCGCGTCGCTTCATCCTGTCGCGTCTTTGACAAATTTCTCGATGACATCCTCGACCTTCATCCAACCCTGCATCTGCGCCAGAAGGAACAGGGGCCTGCCAGCTCCAGATGCGATGGCAGAGCTGCAGCTGCCTGAAGAGGACGATGATTGCTCCCAAAAAACGATTGACCAATGCTCATACATTCTTTCGACGCTATGCATCTGATCTCAGCTCTCTAAGCTATGAAATCTCAGACTCGCGAGCAGAGCAGCTCCTCAAGAAGCACCATCGCAGTCCTATCACGCTAAGTCCCTCTGCCTCCGAACCCATTCGTAAACGCTTTGCTCCGTTCTACCTGTTCGAAACAAGGATAAAAGCTCTTGTGGGAGCCTCAATTGGGCGGCAAATGTCAGTGCCCTACAGAGATCCGCAAACAGGCCGCATCAGCCAGCGCTTCAAGACAATCTGGTCAGTCTTGCCGCGATTCGAGATTGAGAATACGTATAGCAGCGCTGATAAGGCTTGTCAGATCTACGCTGGATTCGAGAACTTTGGCTCTCAACTATCTCCATTCCTACCGATACGGCCGGCAGAACTGCGACCACATCGCCTGCCGCCTGGATGTGAAGAAGAGCCCTTTTCGATGGTCGAAGCATTTGCGCAACAAAAGCTACAGACGAATTTGACGCGACAGCAAGAATACCTCGTCAAGGAGATGTTGAACCGTGAATATGGCGCTCTTGTACGCATCACGCAATTGCAGCTCGAGATGACGGTCACGAGCAGGCGGCGTGCCTATTTTCCGCTGTTTGTTCAGAACTATACCCTCGCAGGACGGCAATTGCGTACCCTGGTCAGCGGACGAGATGGCAAGACTTCTGGACTGAAACTCTATGATCCAAGTCTAGCAGGACTTGCTGGTGGTTTCATTGCTAGTCTTGCTAGTGGGCTGCTGATAGGTCCTATAACAGGCTTTATCTTTGGCGGGCTTGCCTTCCTCGCCGCTAGGACCATCGCAACATGGTTGCCAGTATGGCGACTCATGCGCATGATGGGCACATTGGCAGCCGATATCGAGGCCAATGCTGCATACGCCAACGGACAAGGCCCACAAGCAGGACCATCAGGCTTCTCTGGCTTCGGAGGTTTCAATCCATTCGAACAATTCATGGGTGGACGTGGACAACAGCAGCAGGGCGGCAGTGGCAATACGTATGATCCATTTTCAAGGGGTGACATGCATGGGCAGCGAACAAATCAAGATCCCTTCTACGGATTCGGGCAGGAAGGCCGGCGGCAGACTGGCGGTACAAGTGGCGATCGAGGCTCATATCAGGGACAACAACGAACTCGTCCTGCTCCACGAGGCGAGGATCCCGCCGGCTTGTACGCAGCGCTTGGTCTGAAGAAGAATGCAACGCAAGACGAAATCTCGAAAAGATTCCGAGAGCTTGCGATGAAAAAGCACCCGGACAAGGTGCCGGAAGCCGAGAAAGCAAAAGCTTCAAAGGAGTTTGCGAAGATCAATGAGGCATATCGAGTTCTCCGCAATGCAGGCAAGCGCGATCAATATGATCGTTACGGCATTTCTTAGCATGTACAACCGGACACTTATTAGATGGAGTTAATGATACTAAACTTTGGGAAATTGGTTGCAATGTCGGGTGCTAGCCCCTTTCATGCATGCGTTACGGCATATGGACGGTCGTGTAGGTCGTGTGTTGCGTGAGGTGCAAGATGCGGCATAAAAGCTCTTCTGAGAGACGGCGAAAAGTGTGAAGAGTAAAAGTGCTGGAGAACGAATGAAAAAAAGAGCTTTGAAAGTTGAACCATGCTTGACAATGTGGATAGTTGGCGAATTAGCCGGACTCACTTACCGAGTGTTCCAGTAGACGCTCGATTGAGCTGAGATGCTTGCCGTATGAGAACTTTTTGAGCGATTCGAGCAACGGTCGAATTTTGCTTGCCAGCTCATGCCGTTGAGGGCCAGTACTGACTTCGAGCATTTTTTGCAGGACATAATTGCCATATTGATCTTTCATCAAGGCAGACAGGTTGCTTGAGCCGTCTGGATTGAGAGCCAATACCTCCTCGATGAGCACATGTCGCTCGTCTGCATCGCCAAACATGATGCATTTTTCCACCACATTACTCGCAAACTTGTGCTTTGATAGGGTCAACACTTGTCCTTTGACAACATTGATCACGCGTGACTTGTCTTGTTTGCTGCCGCGCTCAATGAGATGTTGTGAAACGTAGTTGCCATACTGGTCGACCACCAAGTTTTGCGTATACCGATGCAGTTCTTCCAAAATCGATGCTTGTGCTGAAGGACAATGCTCAAGGACGCGCTGAACGACGCGGCAGCCATACGGATGCGTTGCGAGCGTGTACGCCTGTCCCGCAAAAGCATTTAAAATAAAATCAATCTTATCCACCGGCACGCGTTCAAGCGCTTTTTGAATGACATGATTTCCATTTTGGTCTTTGACACATTTGAGGACATGTCCGTCAAGCTCTCTGACCATGCTCGCTTGCTGCTCAGCAAGTACATGCTCCAATGCTTTTTGCACCACGCGACAGCCATACATTTGTAGAGAAAGTGACAAGACGTGCGTCTCCATTTGCTTGGCGAGCACTGTTTTCTGCACCTGATTGCCATGCTCAAAGAATTTTTGAATCACATAGTTGCCAAAGACGTCCGTCATAAGCTGCAAACTATTCGGCAAGATCTCCTGGAAAAGTGCCTCCTTGTCATCTGAGTTGGCCGTCTCTAGCTTTTGTTGAATAAAGCGGGAGCCATGTTGATCGCCTGAAAACTCAACCACATGTCCAAGAATGTCTACAAGGTCAACCTTTTTCGCCTTGTTGATGCGGAAATCTTCAAGCACTTGACTACGCATGCCCGCAGCTGGGTCGTCGCGTCGCGCACCTGTTTGTCGTGAAGGCGGCGCTGCATGCACGCCGGGTGTGGGCATAGCCATCATGCGAGGATCATAGAATCCCTCAGATCCTGCATAGCCATAGAACTCTTGGGGGATACCACGTCGATCTTGCCCATAACGCGCGTTACCGGCACGACCTAGGGATCCGCCATATGGATTACCACGAAAGTCATTTGGCCTGTATCCGCCCCGTGTCATTGCGCGGGAATCATATGTCGCGTAGCCGTAAGGATCCGAGCCGTACATGGCGTATGCGTTCGGTTGACCCATACGGTAAAGGTCTTCGTATGCGCGTCCATATCCCTCATACTCAGGATACATGCCTTGTTCAAAATTGCCATGCTGACTGCTTTGTGGCAGAAAGGGCGTTGCGTGGGCAGACTGAGGGATATAAGGCGATGCCGACCGACTTGTACCAGCGAGGGGAGCCGTGTCTTGCATAGTGAGCGACCGCATCGATTGCATGACTTCTGCATCGCGCCCATGCAGTGAAGTTTGCTGCGGTGCCTCAAACTGACTCCGCTGCATGACTTGCGGTGTGAAAAAGGGCATACCGCGCGATCGCTCGCCGCTTGCTGACTGATGTACGGCCACCGGTGGTGTTGAAGTTGACCGAGTGGGTCCTGTAAAGGGCTCTGTTGCATCCATGCGGTTTTGTATGACGCTCTTCATGCGAGAATGTCCTTGTACTGCTGATGTCGTCGCTGCATCGTCATATCCGATAGCAGCACTACCTGTTTCGCCTGGACCTGTATGATGTTCACCCGGAGACGCCCGTGCAGGACCAAGCGCGGCTGCTTGAGCGGCTGTCGCTTGACGCTGCCGTGACTCGCGCATGTGCAGAAATGGCGACGATGTGCGTGGCACGTCTGGTGACGCGCGTCGCCCGTTTTGAGGACTCTTTGAGAGCAAGTCGCCGAATGTCTCCATGGCGCCGGACGTGATGGCTAGGCCCTGTGGTGCATGTGTACCACTGGTGTGGCCACTAGGATTGCCTATACTGCTGCTGCCGTGGTTAGGAGCAGGTGCTGAAGTGGTGGCTCCCGGTGTACTGACGGTCGACCGTGCCCATGATCCTTGCTGAGCGAGCGGAGACGCAGTGCCTTGCTGCTGATGCTGCTGCTGTTGCTTTGTCGACGTGGCACCTGAAGACCAGATGCCCCAGGACTTGCCAGACGCGTTGCCAGACATGAGAGTCCTTTCTTTGTTGTGCTGCTAACCTTTGACGCCCTTCACCAGTAGATAAGCTGTACGACAAGAAGGAAGTCTAGCGATGCCAGCTCGAAAGGCCACGAGGAGACAGCAAATGTCGTCCAAGTTCCTTTTCGACGGCAGGTGCGAACGCCGTAGGGTTCTAGACTGAAGCAGATGTAAGTTTTGGGCCAGAGACTGACACTGCCAAGATGTCTCAATCGGAACAGGAGACAGACTTGTACCCAAGGGCCGTGTTTTCTGAGTAGCGGGGACCCCTACTTGTTCCTTTGCCCTTTAGCTTGTGCCAGCTGTTGCTTTCTGTGTTTTTCTTGCGCGTGGATCCAGAAATTTTTGGCGGGATTCTTGGTGCTGCTGCTGCTGCTGCTGCTGTGGTGAGAGAGAAGAAACGCGCATTCACACGGAGCAAGCTGGATGCGAGAGACATATTCCAGGGGCGAGCTTTTAATCATATGGGAGATGCATGAAAAGCTTGGATGAATGGATGCTGCTGCCATCTATAGACACGGAGACTTCAGCACAGCAACGTAGCACTGCCACAGCCACTGCATTGTCCTCTTTTGATGTCGTATCTGTTGATAGGCAATGCCCCAGACAAGCTGTCACATACCAGAGATGCTTGTGCCTCACCGGAACATACGGAGGAGATCCTCCACGACATCAATGGCCTTTCTTTCCCAAGCAATTTCATTTGACACATCCCATTGCCGAAGTGCAAAAGAGCCCGCTTGCAGTGTATGCTGGTAGAGATCAGCAAATTGCAAGTGACCCTTGTCGACGCCTTGCGCGCGAAGTGAAGTCAGGATGATCCGTTTGAGTTTCTCCTTGGCTCGTCGCTCTTGAGGTGTTTCGGGGGCAGTCTCCTGCTTCGCCTTGCTCTTGCTTTTGGTTTGATCACTGCTTGCTTTTCTGCTCGATGCAGCATCAGCGCGCTGTGCCGTACTGCTCGGGCCTGAAGAAGACGCTGCAGGAGCTTCGCTTGTATCTTGTATACGCTGCGAATGTGACAAGACGCGTCGTTTCCCCTTTTCCTTGTCTGCATCCTTGCTGAAAAGGTCAACTGCACGCCTTTTGCGTTGTGTCAAGAATTGCGCCTCGCCATCTTTGCGTGCACGCATAGCCAATTGTTGCCGCTGCTGATCGGCTGAAGCGAAATGCACAAGGACACGCGCGTAGAAGCAGACGTGCTGTGCTTCAGGCGCTTGAACGCCATACAGAAGCCATCGCGACTCGTTCGCCTCGATGAGCAACGCTCTGTGCGTTTCACCAGACGCGTCAAGTCTTCCTTTACAGAGCGAATCGTGTATGCATGCAATAGCTGCCTGGTCTGTTGTAGTGATGAGGAAGAGCGGCCCAGAGAGGCAACTGAAAGGAATAGCTGCGCGTCTGACAGTAGCAACATGCGTGATACGAATAGCAAAGGAGCGTTTGTCAGAGCTGAAATTGAGATCAAATGAGGCCATTAGAACACGAGCATGGCAGCATTCCAGATAGACAGAAGCAACTTGCTTTCTATTGCATGTACATGCTAGCTACAGTACTTATCAAGTAGTCTCGAGCTCTCCCTTGTTTGCCCCTGATCAGCTGGAGCGTGAGACAATTGACGTTGCCAAGATGACACATACCGTACCAACAGAACCATCAACAAAAGACTCGATCAAGAGGTGAATATCTCGAGGCCCAGGTATCAAGTAGGGTACAACAGGCTCGCAATCGGTAGCGCTTCATTGGGCGACTCGCAACCGTCAAAGAATGGATGATATCGAGGAACGTGACGATGGCAACGACACCTCCATCCTATCTTACAGCACACATCGCGTCGCCCTCGTGTGGGTGAAATCGGCCGTCTACGTAAGTCCTAGCGCATTTAGGCAGTTTTTAAAGCTAACGCGATTAGGCGCACCCGACGCCGCGCGCTCGAGACAATATTTGCGGCTTCTTGTCGCTGAGCAGGCGGCCGTCCCCCACAACAAGAGACAAATCCGCCTCGGACCTTCTACTGTCCTGGAACCCCGTCGAAGATCTACACGATGAACTCGCAGACTACAAAAAAATGGAGCTCGACAGCAGCAATGATATTTCCGTCAGGACACCATCAACCTACGGCAGTTCGTATGCATTCAGTGTGGCGTTGCGCGACGTAGCAACAGTGCAAGTCCGGCCACCTCGTACAGGCTGGTCCTATGGTTCCATGCAAGTCAATCTTGTTGATAACACGCCCCTGACGCCTCTTTTCTTCCACGATGATGAATGCGTATCAACTTTGAAGGAGCAGAAACAACGAGCCAGCTCATTTGATCCATTTGGTGAGTCTGGGCATATGTTTTGGGGCTTTGATAGTCTCTTGACGGTTCTACAAGCTTTGACCAGTATCAAGCGCAGTGAGACGAGCTCCGGTACCTATATCCTCAATCCAGCGCACGAACCAATACCTGCTGCCAAGAAAATCAAGTCGCCGAACCTCAAATGGGCTATACTTGAGCGATTCAGTCGCATCACCCGCCTAGGTCGCTCAACAGCAGATTCATTGCTTGAAAGCGAGGCGGGCAAAGATCTCCTCAATAGACTGCCGCCGCAATTTCGACAAATGGTTGCAAGTCCGCAAGCGCAAAATCTGGCGAGAGAATATGACAGCGCACGATTATACCTCGCAAGATGGGCAGCGAGCATCAGTGATGCGAGTCAATTTAGTCCGCCTTCTTCCGCTAGCGAGATATTCCAAGAAGAGTCGAGTCTGGGCATGTTTGAGGTTCTCAGCTTGTCGGACGTGTGTCGACGTGAACCTGTCACAGAAACCGAATGGCGTGCGCTTTTCAATGCGCGTGGCGAGCTGATGCGCAGCGAGCACGAAGTCAAGGATCTGCTATTTCATGGTTCAGCAGAAGAAAACATCATGGGCGAGGTATGGGCTTTCCTGCTAGGCGTATATCCCTGGGACTCTGACTCTGAGACGCGGCAGGCAATCACGGCGTCCAAGCGCGACGAATACTATAAGCTCAAACGGCAATGGTTCGACCAGCTCGACAGTCCCTCGCAGGAGTTTCAAGAAGAGAGGCATCGTATCGAAAAGGACATTCATCGCACTGATCGGCAGCATCCCATGTTTGAGCACGAAGACATGCCATCGCCGGATCCGACGGCTGAATGGGGAACGAATGCGCATATGGAGCAGCTGAAGGATATCTTGCTCACCTACAACGAATACAACAAGGACCTTGGATACGTTCAGGGCATGGCAGATTTGCTTTCTCCAGTCTATGTGGTCAGTGCTGATGACGCACTTGCCTTTTGGGCTTTTGTTGGACTCATGGATCGTATGCAGCGCAACTTTTTGCGCGATCAGACGGGTATGCGCATGCAACTAACGCAGCTCACGGAGGTCACTCATTTCATGTTGCCGAAACTTTACGCCCACCTCGAAAAGTGCGAATCGCTCAATTTCTTCTTCTTCTTCCGAATGCTTCTCATCCTTTTCAAGCGCGAATTTGAGTTTGATGTGATCCTCAACATATGGACATGCTTACTCACCAACTTCTACTCACCAGACTTCCAAATCTTCTTTGCGCTCGCTATTCTGGATCTACATGCGGAAATCATGATGACGCATCTACACGCATTTGACGAGATTCTCAAGTATGTCAATGACCTGAGCGGACGCATGAAGGCGGATGAGATTCTTGCGCGCGCAGAGAAGCTGTATCTTGCATTTCAAGCCAAAGCGCGAGAATTGGAGAAGTGGCAAAGGTCGGAGGTGGATAAGCTCAGAAAGGAGCAAGCGAAGAAGGGTGCGAAGCGCGATGAAGCGGAGATTGAAGAAGTCAAGAAGAAGTTTGAACTTTCTGACAACCTGGCTGCCCTGCTAGGGAAGCAGTGATGATGTGCGTGGGCGATTTTTTTGTTAGGCGACTTTGTTATCATGAGATTTTTATGACGCCCATGTCGATAAGCGCGTTGCAAGCGAGCTGAGAAACCCTTGATTTGCATCCGGAGTTTTATCAGCATGTGTCTGCTCTTCGTGTGTCTTACCTGCCAATTCTACCACATTGAAGGCATCACCTACCTTGATCTTGCAGATAATCTGATTCTTTTCGGCTTGAGCCGAGGATGGACGTGGGACAGCGAGCATACCAAATGCGGGCTTGTACTTGCTGACTGCTGCTATGCGACGATATTGAATGCCCGTGTCCCATGGCTCATGTTTGTTTTTGACCCCTGTTTCTGGATCGACATTTGGTACCAAGCAGCGTAGGCAGACCTCTGTGACATCGAGAACAAGCGAAATCCCTCCCTCTGTTTGGAAGCTGATCGTCTTCCACGCGTCTTCTGACCACGGTACAAGCGCATCGCCATCAATCACAATATTGGGACGATACCTCCGAATGGTGATTGGCGAGCGTTCCTCGACCGTTTTGGCATCTTGGAGCTTGTTGTTCATATCGTCAAGCGACTTCTGAGAAGCAACGAGGACAGGTAGGAAATCGGCAAAGCCAACGCTAGTCTCCCTACCGAGAACAGCAGATGAACTTGGGCCTGGCAATTGACGATCGCTTGCGCCGTGTGCTTTACAAGCGAGGCGGACGGTCTGACCTAGGAATGCACTGAGCTCAGAAGTGAGAGACTCGGAGTAAACCCATGCTTGAGGAGAGTCTTGCCAGATTTTGATCGTCTGCAAGGATGCATTTGTATCTAGATGATCGCGCGTAGGACGCGTTGGGACTCGCAAAACAGAATGTAGTATATTTTGCTCCTCAGATATGTCCACGATAAGTTCTCCTTCATCATCAGCAAGCCTTGGCCGAATCAGCGTCATCTTCGAGAGCTGGCGAATGGTCAAAAACTTGTTGTCGGCGTCGATCAGTACCCAGCGACGATCAAGATCGAGCCCTTCAGGTCTGACATCGACAGTAGAAAGCTCAATACCATAGCATGACTTGATGGGATAGATAAATAGCTTTGAGATATGCTGCGATGGCATTGATCGTTTTCAAGAGTAATATGAGCGCGTCGTGACCGAAATGCATCAGCAGCCGCAGCCCTGCAATCCATCTGCAAATTCAGCGCGCACGTGCAATCTCACTGTCGTCGCTTGTCAGGTTGCAATTGTTCAATGCTGAGCTCGAGTGCCTGAGCCTCGCACTGCAAGAGACCGGGAGCAGATGGGCTTCAGCTGGCTCTTTGCCTGCTTACTTGCCTATCGCATCTTCAATGCTCTATTCATTCGAACATTCTTTCAGCCGGACGAATACTACCAGTCGCTCGAGCCAGCTCATGTGCTTGTCTTCAAGTACGGCTTCTTGCCATGGGAATACCGCGAAGAGATTAGGTCCATCGCTCATCCATTGCTCTTTGCTATTCCATTCAAATTGCTCCAAGCACTAGGCCTAGACTCTTCTAGCCACCTGCTGCTCGTTCCTAGATTGATTGGAGCATTGCAAGCTGCAGTAACAGACTTTTACACCGTGCGCTTCGTGCACAAACTCTGGGGTCGCTCGGCAGGCTGGTGGTCACTTCTTGTTACAGTTCTGTCGCCATGGAACTTCTATGCCCTTACACGCACATTCTCCAACTCTCTTGAGACGAGCTTGTGTGCCTATGCCCTCTACAAGTGGCCATTTACCGGCTTCCCTCAACAATTGGGTACAGAGAAGTTGTGGAGCAAGTACGTTGATACGACATTGAAAGCTCTTGGAGCAATTGGTGCAGCCATCTTGATTCGTCCTACAGCAGCGCTGCCTTGGGTCGTACCTGGTCTTCGACAACTGAAACGCTATGGCACGACTTTTGGCTTTGAAGCCTTTTATGCAGGCTACGTTACACTGCAATTTGGAGTCATCATTGACTCATTTTATTATGGCCGCCTGGCCTTTCCGCTGCTCAACTTTTTACGTTTCAACTTGGGCGGTCATGCTGATTTCTATGGCGTCAATAAGCTGCACTATTATCTGTCTCAGGGGCTGCCACTCTTGCTTTGCGCTTGGCTTCCCTTTGCCTTTCATGGTGCATTGCGCGCCCGGAAAATACATACTGAGCTGTTGGTCATGTGTGGGAGTGTTGTCGCAGCCTACACGTTGCTGCGTCATAAGGAAGTACGCTTCATTTCGCCACTTGTCATCATCCTCAATGGCTTTGCAGCTTACTCTCTCGATTTGCTTAGTGGCACTCACAAGTCTGCCCGGAGCAAAGTGGTCAAGTCCACTTCTGCCCCAGCAAGCCAAGTCCGCCAGGGTGCGCGTATTTGGTTCAAATTTACACTGGCAGCGGTCATTGCTGTCAATATTGGCATTGGCTACTATGGAGCTCGTGTGCATCAACGCGGAGTTACGGATTTGATTGAGCATGTCCGTTTGCATCCAGAGATCGACGAGCTCTTGTTACTAATGCCTTGTCATTCCACGCCATGGCAATCTCATATTCATCGCCAAGGCAATTTCAGGTTCCTCACATGCGAGCCCCCGCTACATGGCACGCCGACAGTTGGCTACCGTGATGAGGCAGACCAATTTTATGATGACCCTACCGCCTTTTTGGCAAAGGCGGAGCACTGGACCGGATGGGTAGCGACGTTCGAAGCGAGCCAGCAGGTGATTGAGCAATTCTGGACACAAAGTGGCATCGATTTTGCGCTGCAAAAGCGCTGGTTCAATACTCATGTGCATGATGATGCCAGGCGACGTGGCGATGTCCTTTTGTATCGCATGCTGCAGTAGCATGTTGTAACCATCTGAATATTTCTTCACGTGAGCGACGTTTCCTGAGCTCGTCATGGTCGCAAGTCTGTATCGAAGCACATCGTCAATTGCAAGCTTCGTGTTGCAGCGCATCTGTTGCAAAGAAGCCCGCTTGAAGCTTCGCATCTGCGGTTGATTGGGCCGGCCATTCAAACTTCAGGTTTCTGCGCATAGCGCGTCGCAAATTATGGAGGGCACGCCGATGCTGAGGCTCATCATCGTGCTGTCTTTCGTCCTAGCGTGCGGCTTTCTACTTGTCATTCTATCTTGCGTATGCTAAAGAGCTCTTGAGCACTGTGCTAATTTAAGGCGCTATACGATAACTGGTACCCGCTATTTGTTGTTGCGACATATCTCTGTGCACCGCTACCGAATGCCATCGCAGCAAAAGTAGCAGACTCAGATGCGTTTGGCGGAGGCAGTGGATATGGCGACGAAGGATCGAGCGCTGCTGTCGATTTTGGCAAGTTCTTGACGGGTATTTTGCTGGTGACAGGCCTTGCGCTCCCCATCATGCTATATCATACAGGCGAGATCAATCAGGCTGCCATGGTCATGTCTATCTGTGGTGGAGGGCTCATTTATGGCAGCATTATCGCCTACACGTCCTTCTTCAGCCCGCGAGAGGATTTTTAGATTAGGGGCCATGCTGAGACGATCTTCTGTGATTAGCAGCATTTCGTCTTCTTGGCCCGGGAATCGATACCTCTCCACGATCTGACTCTGCCTTTGTGACTTGTTCCGCTTTTTGATACTTTGATCTGGTACCTGAACGCTGATCACCACTTTCTGAACACATAATATGAAGCGCTTTCTAGCTCTCAAGAGATCATCATAGGCGCTCTCAGCGATGGACAGTGGTCTACAAGAGCTCCTGAAAGAGTATGCTTCGTTGCGCCTGCCGGGCCACATGCCTAGCGGCCTTTATATCGCTATGATCCCACAGAAGCCGAGACGCTGGCAAGGCCTCATATGTATACATAAAGGCTACTATGCTGGCGCTGTCTTTCGATTCATGCTCAAGCTTGAAGAATATCCAGAGACACTACCGCACGTTGTGTTTCAGGGCAATGTCTGGCATCCTCTTGTCAGTAAACGGGGCGAGCTCAACCTTGCGGCGGCTCTCGCGGCCGTGAAACAGAGGACAGAGCAGGCGACGATCACTGCAAACGAATCGTCATCTTTGCCAAATCACCAGCAATCGCCTACTTCGAGTGTGAACATATCTATCGTTCTACACGGCATCAAGGCAAGTTTCAAGAAGATTGTGCTCGACCACATAAAGGAAACAGATGCATTCGACATGGACGCCTTCCGTGCATTTGTTCAAAGGCCCGACCTCTTTGGACAACTCGCGCGGCAGTGCGTTCAGGCTTCTGTGTCTAAGGCAGTGCTGTATACGCAGGAGGGATATGATATGCCCATACGGTTGTCTGACCCAGACGCAGACAGAGATGATGGCGTAAGCGGCATGGAGTACAAGACAGCCATGTCCATGATCAAGGAGTATATGCAGAACAGGACGTAGCAGGCCTTGCAGATGAAGTCATCCTCTCTGCGCACTCCTTGTCAATACTCAAAATTGATTTCCCAAATTTGACGCGAAAAGTGAAACCGACGCGACAAAGGCATCAGCAGCAGCAAGAGAAAGACGCGCACACGAGGGCAGGACGGCACTGGGAGGACGCAGCAGAAGGGAATTGTACAGTGAGGACGACAGCTGCAACAATCATCTATTGCAAAGGCCGGCAGTCTTGGGCCAGGGCGCGGAGGATTCTACTCTACAAGGCTGAATGATCATCCGGCGTGATCAGTTCGCAGAAGCCTATGGCCGCTTCAAGACAGTCTCCCTCTCTGGCACATGCGCTGTACTTATCCTCGTCGCGCTCGATGTGGATGCCCTTTGTGCTACAAAAATGCTATGCACAATGCTACGGAATGACTACATACCGCACAAGATACATCCGGTCGCTGGCTGGAATGACTTGCAGAAGGCTAATGACGCAGTTGTACAGAATCAAGAAGATGTGGGCCGTCCTTCATCTTGGAACTTTGCTGACAATAGCTCAAATTCATCGTCTTGATGAACTTTGGCGCGCATTTTGATCCATTGCAGTACCTTTCTGTCGACGAGTCCATCACAATCTATGTCATCGACTCACATAAGCCCGTCATGCTCGAAAACTTGTACTTTGAGTCGAACGTCTACGTTTGGGATGATGGCACCATTGAGCGACAAGAGAATGTGGCAAAGGCCTTTTCAGAATGGCACGAAGAGGAAGACAGAATACACGCTGAGGAAGAACGAGGTAGCGACGCTGGAGATGAAGATGAAGGTATCGGTGCAGATGAAGAGGCTCAGGAGGATGAGCAAGAACGAGATACGGCCGATAATGATGATAATAGCAGTACCCCAGGCACGCCCACGAGACGGAAACGCCGGAGTATCAGCGGTTCACCTCGCGCATCAGGATCAGATGCTGAGGAGCGGTCAGTTGCTTCCGACTCCGATGAAGATGGTCCTCGACAACGACGCAAAACGAGCAGAACCAGCCATGTTCAACCATCACCGAGACGGCCACTAGCTGATGCGACGGTGCCAGCATCAGAAACGCCAATGGAACGACGGAGACGGCATCAACGGAATGCTGATGTTTTGACTGAATACTATGAACATGGCGACTGGTACAGTGAATCAATTGCTGGTCTCATGTACGGGCTAGCGTCAGATCTGGGTCGAGAGGACAATGATCTGCTCTGGCATGCGATTGTTGGTCTAACGAGCTTGACGGTACAGATGCGCATCACACTGGACATGTATGCGACCCTCTATCGCGAATTCAAGGACGAAGTCACGCGTCTCAATCCTCCGGCTGTCGCGCCCGCGAATGGCCTTGCTAGCAATCATGTCAAAAGTCCGAGCGACTTCAGCATACGCGCAGAAAGCGAATACCGCTTCATGCTCTTTCGGCATTGGTCGTTACACGATGCCATGCTTCATTCACCCTATCTAGGCGCGAAGATGAAGGTCTACTCCCAAGCAGGACAAAAGAGTCTTGCAAAGTTGTTTGCCAAGATGGGAATGAGCTTGACGCAATGCCGGCAAGTTTACACACATATGGACATGGATCTCAAGCATAACTTGCGCGTCAAGCTGACAAAATTTGCGCCGCAATACGGTCTTGATGAACTTACCATGGACTCATTTGTACGGCATTGGGGATACAAGTGTACATTGTCTGCGAGTGATGTCTGCTATGCTCTTACTGCGTTGCTTGAATCAGGCACAAATTCCTTTCTCAAAAATGGCCATGCGAATCTAGGCAATGGCGTGCATAAGGATGTGGAAGAACGCGTTTCACGGACAGAACAAGAAGTTGACTCTGTGGAAAGCGACATCAGGGAAGAATGGGTGAGCAATTTCTACGAAGCTTATGATGCCATGGACAATGTTGACGCTCTACGCCATGCGTTACCCACTTCCATGAGTCTACAGCGTGCGATCGTGGCGACAGGAACAGCATTGATCGACAAGCGCGAGATTCGCAGTCTACGGAGCTTTCGCATGGCTGTCGTCAAGGAAGGTCCACATATGCGTATCTTTACTCATCCGTTGGCGTTGGCGAAGTTGGCACATTGGATTGCTGGAGCAATTGACGAAAGTGAGCGGGAAAAGGGCCGGACGAAGCATTTACCATTTGTGATTGCGTGTCTCGATGAGCGGACGGATCGGTACCTGGTGCTTGGCACATCTGTTACGGCGTCACCGACTGTTGGCGCTCCGGATGCAACACAAGAGCAACGCAATAAGTTTGGTAATGCTTTTCAAATGCTCAGTGCGAACCATCAGGCACGTTTCCGCTTGGACTCTTTTGATGCGAGTATTGTCGAGTGTGAGCAGAGCGACTTGGGCCAGTTGCTGGAGACACTCTCGCAGCAAGTTGTCGCGTAGCATGTATACTCAATTCTATCCTGTAGGCTGTATCCTGTGTGCCATCTGAATATGTATCGCCGCAAAACAGAAAACGCGCCCTGGACGCGGCAACAACAAAGCTCATACTTAAAAGTGCTGCCAAATGCCGCTCGCTCTGCACATGGAACGTCTCGAGGAGGATGCAGCCTCACTCCAACAGCTCTCCTTCAAGCATCCGAAGGCCTTCGTCAATGCTTTACTATCTGATCGCGACATCACGTCACTTATCCGCGATGCAGAAACGCATGAACAAGCGCTGTTTACTTGTCAGCCTACTTTAGATAAGGGTGCGCCTGTAGCGACGAAGCAGGGCTTGACAAAAATGCGCCTACAGATTCAACGTGAAGCGACGGCGTTGTTGGGCATATCGCGCGTTTCTCAAGCAGGCAACACTACGACTGCACAAAGTACCGATGAAGCTGGCTTGTCAGCCTTGCTGGCATGTGTGGAGAAGCTGTTGCTGTTGTATCCTGCGCAAGGCGTGCAAGCACAAGTCGACATGATGCGCCACAAGTATGCGCGCTTGACAGAATCCATCGCTGCGTTGGAAGACGAGTTCGTTTGGCAGCAGAAGGAGCTCGATTCGCAGCATCAGGCGAGGGATCAGGAGCGATTGCCGGAATCTATCGTTGGGCACATTACGGAAGATATGATTCGACAAGAAGAAGAGGAGGTGCGAGCGCTTGAGGCACAAATACAAGGGCAGTGAGAGGCTTCTCTTTATTGACCTGAGCCGTAACGATTCGTCTTGAATCTGCTTCTATGCTTACAAACAAAGGCAGACATGCACAAGGCCGAAAGAGGCTTTTCGCGCAATCAATGCTTGCTCAAAGACTGAGCCTGCCCTTGTCACGCGCTCCAACGTGCCAGTATATCAGGCCAATTCACGACGAGAATACGATAGATGCTATGAGAAATGCTACAACGCTAATACAACTACTAATGTGCAACTCACGCATCTGGACGCTTGAGAGGAGCATAGCCTTGGAAGGGTGCAGGTGCTGTCGATCCGTCTTGTTGGGGAGTCGCGACCGTATCCGGAGTATAGAAAGCCCGCTGGTACGGCTGCCTGTACGGCTGCCTGGGTGCATCGCGTGCTGGTTGCTGTGCTGCACCAGCGCGTCCCCTTCCGCCACGCGCACCACCGCGGCCTCCACGTACGGGCCTTTGCTGAGGTGCGTTGAAGCCTTGTTGCTCTGCTATCGCTTCAAGGTCGCTTATAGGCCTTTGTCTCGCTTCCGTAGCATGTCCTTTATTGCTCTTGCGCATCTCTTTGAGCATCTTTTTATACGCCGCCTCTTGCTCGTCGTCACTGAATTCAACTTCATCACCGCCGACTTCTTCGTCGTGTATATTTGATGCATCTGAGCCTTTGACGCGCAAGGTATCGCCAAAGACGTAGCGCGCGTATCGAGGCACCATGTATATATCATCTCCTTGCATAAGTCCTAATTGTGTTGCATGCTCAGGCTCTTGAAATCGTACAGCAAAGAGTGGCGCGGCGACAGGGCCGAATGTATCTGCAATATAGCCGACGTTGCGACGATCAGCGAGCACGAGTAATGAGCCAACGTCCAACACGCTTTGCGGTGTTTGTGTTTGTGTAGTGTCGCTTGACGCTTGGACTGTGCCTGCAATGACACAAGTCCGACCAACCATGCTCGAGACTTGTCCCAGCAAGCGAATCTCATCTGTAGGTAAGACTTGCTCTGTTGGTTGCACCACAGGTTCTTCATCCTCTGCAAGTTCGTGTTTCGTGCGCGGTGGGATGGTACTGCTAATTTCACCCTCGCCGTCTGCAGCAATCAGGATCCGTTCACGCTCTTCCGCCGTCAATGGATGCCGCTCTTCAGCATCCTCGTTATCTGAAACGCTCGATGAACTGTCCTCTGAATCGCTTGAAATATCCGAGTCTTCTTCACTATCTGGCATCGCTTCGAATCCATGCGTCGCCAGGGCCTTGTCGAGTATAGAAAAGTTGACACTTGATGCAGATGAGTCCGTCGCCGAGGCCACAGAGCCTGTGACAGCTGATACTTGCACTGGACCATTCAATGCAGCGACTCGTTCTTTCTCCTTGATCTCTGCACGCATGGCTGCGATACGCTGCTCCAGGACAGCCTTCATCGGAACTGGACGATGCTGTTGGGCGCTCTGTTCCGATAATTGTGATGAGTCTACAGCTGTACTTGCGGGGCCCGTCGTTCCTGATTGGGGCGATACATCGGATGCCACCAGCTTGGCAATCTCGGCGATATCCATGCTGCAATTTAGTCTTCTTGGCTCTGTGGCCTAGCTGGTGTTGATGGTTGTCGCAAATAAAATTTTGTCATTTTCAGCTGCAGCCAATTCTCTGATGGATGATGGTTTACGATGAAGGTATTAGTCTAGCACAGCATAGTTGACCGTAAGGAGCACAGCAGGAGCATAGTCGCACGTACAAGCAAAGATTGTGAAAAGTCAATTAGCAAGGCTATGGGTTGCCCGTCCCCAGGGCCTCAGTCCAACCGCGCCGACATCTCCTCTTGACTAAGAGGCTTAAACGAATCCAGATCAATACCCTTTGCCCGCAATCCCTCAATCGCATGCGGTGGCACGAGCTTCGAATTGAGACTCGGGTTGATAGAAAGCTCATTGGCAGTAAAGTCAAATAATTCTGGCAATTTTCTCGGTTCAGCGGATGGGTTCCGCGTATCAGGCAACACTGTGGCTGGGTCGCGCAGTTCGTCAAAGAAGGGATGACACATGGCGTCAAATGCACTCAGTCGCGTTGTTGGTGTATAATCCAACACTTTTGCAATCAAGTCCAGTGCATCACCTGGTGTGCCTCGTCGAAAGACACGCGAGAACGGGTGTGGCCGGATTTGAGGGAATCGGTATTCCATGTAGTTTGGGTTCATTGTCTTGATTTGCTCGCGTGTTGGTGTACCGAGGACTTTGATGATTTCGACGAGTTGGTCAATCCCTGATTCACCAGGGAAAAGAGGTTGGCCGAGCATGAGTTCAGCCATGACACATCCGGTTGACCAGATATCAATCTTGGTGGTATAATTTGTTGCGCCAAAGATGAGCTCAGGTGCTCGGTAGTAGCGCGAACAAATGTACGATACATTGGGTTCGCCGGGGACGAGGACCTTGGCCGACCCAAAGTCGCAGAGCTTGAGGACGCCCGTTGCTGGGTTGAGGAGGAGATTTTGCGGCTTAATGTCGCGGTGGCAGATGCCGAGAGAGTGAATGTATACAAGGGAACGGAAGAGTTGGTAGATGTAGAGCTTCACCTCGAGCAACGGCATATTTTGACGGGCGCGTGCATAGTGCCTCGAAGCGCGATAAATTGTCTCTGGAACATACTCAAGCACGAGATTGAGGTAGACTTCATCAGGCTAATGTCAGAATGGTTCATATGCGGGAAAGTATACCTTGTCGCCGTTGGAGTAAAAGTAGGCCTTCAAGTCAACGATGTTGGGATGTTGCACAGTGCGCATGATTTGCAGCTCCCGATTCTGTCATTAGCTTGAATCCATACAACAGATTTCCCTCACCTTGAAACGCTTATCTTGCAATACGCGCTTGATGGCGGCATCTTCATTCGTCTCCACGAGCCGCGTTTGAAAGACAATGCCGAAAGAGCCGCTCCCGACAATCTTGGATGAATGGTAGGACATTTCCCGGAGTTCACCGGTGCGGCCGTCATGGACGTTCTCTTTGATGGTCTGCGGTTAGTCTAAGTGTTGCAAAGAAGCGCATAACGAACCTTGAACGGATCCGGAACCGTCATCTGCGGGCCATTGGTAGCCATGATGAGACTTTTTTACGAGCAAGGCGATGGAAACCAGATGAGGCCGGAGAAAGGCAAGATGCAATCTGACAGGAGTCGAAGATGGCGGAGTTGTCGAATGGGGTCAGATGCGCGCTGGGACTCAGGGTGTCAGACCGCGTGATGGAACGGAGTTGTGCAGGTCGTATGTGATATGCGTTTCTGCAGTTATAAGCGGCCTACCTCAAAGCTGTCGATGCGCTCTTCGATGGAAGAGATGTGCTAATGTTCGTTGGGGAATAACGGCGTGGGGGCCCTTGTTTTCGTCCCTTGTTGACAACCTGCCTTTGATAGGTGCTTCCTTCGACTGCGTTGTGGGCCTTGGCTTACTGCTGTCTATGCTGCTAGCGTCCTTGAATCTGGAGCTGCTAGACCGAGCCTTGTTCAGCTAGACTTCTTCGCTGCTAAGTCTTTGGTCTTGTGGGCGAGAGTCAATGCAGGGCTGTGCGCGAGAGAGAGAGAGAGAGGGTATGGAGTGTATTGGAGAGATGTAGGAAGAGTGGTAGATCCATGCGATATGAAGGTCAAGCTCGATCTCTAGACTCTCAATAGCGGTAGTGAACCCAATTACATCCATATGGAGGAGAAATTTATGACTGCTTTATATCTCTGTACTTGACACGCGACGAGCGATGAAGGCAAGCACCATCTCTCTCTACTATCTCTCTAGCTACTGCTCTGATCTGCTTCTGCTACTGGGCTCTTGCTTGAACCAATTCTGGATACAAAGCTTCCTCCAAGACAGCTAGATGGTCAAGTCGACCTCAATCGCGCGTGTCCAAGATGGTCTCCCCTTGGCTGCAACAGTCGATGATGAGCAGTCTGAATCAGCTCTCTTGACGCAAAAGCAGCAGGCCAAACAGCTGTTCCGAAAGCTTGCCAACACATCGGAACAGGCTGCCAGTGTCGAGTCTGGGCCATACTTCCTCCACTACATCATCGAAGAAGGTATTTGCTACCTTTGCATTGCAGACAAGTCGTATCCACGCAAGCTTGCCTTTAGCTATTTGCAGCAAGTGGCCAAGGAATTCGCTAGTAGCTACGGCCAGGAAGCGCAGAAACCTGGTCTGCGTCCCTATGCGTTTGTGCAGTTTGAAAACTACCTCCAACGCACGACGCGCGAGTATATCTCTGCACGCAATAGCAGCAATCTCGATAAGCTCAATGAGGATCTCAACGATGTGACACGTATCATGACGCGCAATATCGATGATTTGCTCAATCGAGGCGAGTCGCTTGATAAAATGAGCACATTGAGTAGTACACTTAGAGACGAAAGTGTCAAGTATCGCAAAGCAGCAAGGAATGTCAATCTCAAGGCCATGCTGCGCGAGTATGGACTGTACGCGGGACTTGTCTTGTTCATGCTCCTCATTCTGTACTGGCGACTTTTCTAGACTTGTCTTTTCGTTCAAGCACAATAGCACAATAGCTTTATAGTTCTTTTACACTTTGTTTAATACGCTGGACCATTCTTGTTTTGCTCATCTAACAATCGAAAGATCCTTACGCTGATATTCCTGCCCACATTGAAGTTGCAGGCCGGTTGGCCATAATCAGATCCGGAATAGTCTGGCGAGCCTTCGGATGAAGCATGCCGCATCGCACTCAGAGAAGTAGGTCGAGAATTGTATTGCTCAACATCTGTGCAAGAAGGCCAGTATGTCATCCAGATGAACCAGAACGGTGTTTCAAGTTTCGGTATACCTGGACGATATGCTGTCCTCCTCGCAACGGGCAGGTCAGATCGGCCGAACCGCTGATGGTCCTGCACGCGGCACGGACACTTAACGCAGGACTGGATGCTGCGGGGGCCGTGTATGCGCTTCTCAGCTCCTGCAAGTGCATCTTCGTGCTATACAGTATCATTCGCCATAGCTGGAGCATAGATCCTTGCGTTGTCTGTGGCAGTTGCCGGAGGATTGCGCCGACGAAGTCTCGCATGTGCGCAACGACCAATTTTCATCCCCCACATCAGACACACATAGCAACCCATCATGCACAAAGAGGCTGCCATGCTGAGGACTTGCACCAGGAGCTTTTCTTCTGCTCGATCAACACGTAACCTGCAAGATGTCTATTTTCTTGCTGCGAAACGCACGCCTGTTGCAAAGATGAATGGTGCGCTCAAGTCGAAAACGGCCGTCGAACTCGGTACAGTGGCAGTGAAGGCTGCTGTGGCTGCATCAGGCCTGAAGCCCGATCAGGTTGAAGAGGTGTTCATGGGTCAGGTTATCCAGGCGAATGCGGGACAATCACCGGCACGGCAAGTCGTTCTCGGTGCCGGTATGCCTGTTACGACTGAAGCTACGACGATCAACAAGGTATGTGCTTCAGGCATGAAGAGTATCATGCTTGCTGCGCAATCTATCTCTCATGGTGATCGTCAAGTGATGGTGGCAGGCGGTATGGAAAGCATGTCGAATGCGCCATTCTATATGCCGCGCCATCTTTCATTCGGCCATGTCACTGCGAATGACTCAATTGTCAAGGATGGGCTCTGGGATGTATACAATAACTTTGCAATGGGATTCTGCGGCGAGCATTGTGCCGAGACATACAAAATTACACGGGAGGAGCAGGATGCGTTTGCGATTGAGTCGTACAAGCGTGCATTGGCGGCATGGGATGCCGGTGCATTCAAGGATGAGGTGGTGCCTGTTGAGCTTGGTGGCCGTAAGGGTGGTATTGTCACGGAGGATGAGGAACCACGCGCCTTGAAGCTGGAGAAGATTCCGACACTGCGGCCTGTGTTTAAGCGCGAAGGTGGTACTGTCACAGCAGCAAATGCATCTCCCCTGAACGATGGCGCATCCGCTGTTGTCTTGGCACACAAGGCTGTTGCAGAAGCCAACAATCTGACACCATTGGCCAAGGTGATTGGTTTTGCAGATGCAGCCCTTAAGCCTATTGACTTTACGGTTGCGCCTGCAGAGGCCATCAAAAAGGTGCTCGCCAAGACTGGTTTGCAAGTCAAGGATATTGCTGCATGGGAGCTGAATGAGGCTTTCGCTGTTGTGGGTATTGTCAACACGCGCTTGCTTGAGCTCGACCCGGCCAAGGTGAATATTAATGGTGGAGCTGTTGCACTAGGCCACCCTATTGGATCAAGTGGCAGCCGCATTGTGGTGTCGCTGCTGCACTCATTGAAGCAGGGCGAGTATGGGTGTGCTGCGGTGTGCAATGGCGGTGGTGGTTCATCTGCCATCATTGTGCAAAGAATGTAGCTTGAACGAAGAAGGTAATACGCATCTACAGTCTGCAGTAATACGAGCATCTATAGCAGCCCTCGTCCATCATCATCATTCAGCATCATCATCCCTCGTGTATGTGTGTGTGCAGGGCAGCAAACGAGGTCTGATGCAAGGTGGCAAAAATTGGGAAAAACAACTCAAAGGGCGACAAGGAAGGGCCAAGAAGTGCTTGGAGGAACAAGGGCATCGAGGGTGTGCTCAGAAGTAGGTGAGCAGAGCAGGGAGCGCAGCATCTGGTCGGGTCGATCAAGAGCAAAGGAACAAGTGACTGACCATCGGCATTCACTGCACAGCGGCAGTACTACAAATTCTCCGATCAATCGACATATACAGTGGGCACAGGGGAGAAGAAGCGCGCATCATTCTCGAGCACACATTGAAGCCTGTGTACTATAAGCAGATGCTCAGATAGGATTACGACCATGAGCAACGGCACAGGACACGATGCAATGCCAAGTCTGGACGCCCTTCGCGAAGTATGCATTCATATGCTTGTTCACGTTCCATTGCGCTAATACTCAAGGCTGTCCATCTAGCGCAGGCGCCAAAGCAGCGATCAACGCAGCGATCAAAGCTCAGTCATGCTATGTCAGCGGGAAGCCCATTGTCTTCGTCAGGGACACCAGAGTCATTAGGCAGGTCAGGTCTGTCATCTTCCTCGTCTGGCACGATACCAGGCAACGGGCCTCGAACGAGCTACTTCCCGCATAATCGATCACCAGCAATCATGCCAGCTGGGTCGTCAGCATCGACACCGCGGCAATCTCGTCCAGATGGCACGCCTGGAGCTTTTGCTGCTCTTGAATTGCAATACCCGTCTCCGAGTATCTACGACCTCACTCTGATACTCTCGTCCGATGTAGGACTCGAAAAGTTCTGGGACAATATTGTCGAGATCTTTCATGATCACTACCGCGCAGATCGCATCACTTTGTCTGTGCCACATGATTTGACGGATATCAAGAACACTCCATGGGGACTTAAGGCGGCATGGAATCGTGAAACAAGCGACGACTATGTATCCCAGCACACGCAATCCATGAACCGTGTCAACGACGGCAGTACTGAAGATTGGGAATCTATGGAAGAATACATGCGAGATCCCCTTGATCGTGCATCGCCCAAGACTTCAGAAGGCAATGCGCAACCACCCACTCCTGCGGTTGGGGCGAAGAATCAGTACGGTACCGTTTTTGACAACCTGCAACAGCTATATCTCGAACAAGAACCTCTTTTGTCTGATGGTGGCGTAGCCAAGGTGCTCGAACGAGAAGGCAAAATCGTTGTGCTCAGCAGAGAATATATGGACGTACTTGGTCATCTCGAATCACAAGACAAAACACCTGGTCAGACTGTGTTTCCAGGCAAAGACACGCAAGCGCGGCGAGAAAAAAAAATACAAGCGAAACTACGCAATCCACTAGATGATCTGGCTAATGCTGAACGGGCACGAAGTCATATCGCATATGAGGACTTTGAGCAGATTGTGAGCTCGCCATGGGCACAGTCACCCGCGCCGTCGCCAGCGATACTGAGGGATGCTACAACCAATCCTTTCTTCAAGCCAGATCAGGCGCCCTTGGTTGACGAAGCAACATTCTCACCGGCAAGCGATACGCCAGACCATTACGACCGTCGAGAACAGTACGAAGCACTTGGTATGGAGGGCATGCATTCAGTCATTCACATTCCCCTCGTGCATCCATCAACTGCTCGCGCGATTGCCACTGCTGGTTATAAGGAAGCGAAGGGGCAAGTTCCCATTGGTATACTCAGCTTCATCTCCTCACCCACACCTTATCCAGCCAATCTGATTGAGAGCCTTGCGACCTTCGCACCGCTTATCGCAACCCATATGGCACAGGCGCAAATTCATGCCAACATCCTGCATCAGCTCGCTTTCGCACCACGAGGAACAGCTATTCGACGCACAGATTCTGCGGTGCCGTGGAGTCCAGACAGCGATGCTCCTTACAGCAATTCACGGTCGCCGTCAAGTGAATCTATGATGCAAGGCACACCCTTGTCTGGCTCAAGCGCTGATCACTACTTTGCGCGAAGTGGCCATCTCCGACGCGGGAAAAGTGAAGACAATGTTCGGGATACTGCGTCACTTGCAGCTTCACAATCGATATTATCTGCATCGCAACAGACAGCAGGCTCTTCGCAACGTGGACATCGCCCACAATTGATACAACGCGCTAAATCACAACGGCAAACGCCTGCGAACATCATTATTGAAAAGGCATCCGATAAAGCGCAGTCTGGAAACGCCTCTGAACGCGGGCCAAAGTCGTCCCGTTCTTCTCCCTCGCCACGGCATCGGAGACGAACAGGGAGCAGAACGCTCCTTCACTCATTTGGAGCGAATCTGAGTAGCAGTTTCCATCCCAGCTCGATTCTCACGCAAACGAATCGCCCAGAAGCCAAGCAACGATCAAAGCTGCCGCAACCAAGTCCACGCCTCATGAATGTCATCATTAATGCTATTCCTGTGTGCGTACTGACAGCTTCTCCGCTCAATGGACAAATCACATGGGTGAATGAGCGTACCCTTGCTTATACGGGTCAAACCGCCGAAGAGCTAATGTCGAGCCAATGGTCGTGCCTGCATCCGGATGACCGCGGCGCGTACAAGAAAGGCTGGCAAGATGCCGTTGTTACTGGCGAAGGCTTCACTCGGCAAACACGTATGCGTCGCTTTGATGGCGCATACAGATGGTTCATGACGCGCGCAGTACCGTTACGAGATTCGCAGGGCAGTTGCGTGCATTGGTTTAGCATCATGATGGATATCCATGATCAGAAATTGGCCGAGTTTGACGCATCACGGCAAGCAGAGACGGCGGCAAGCGAAAGCAAGTATCGATCGCTCGCAGAGGCAAGTCCGCAGATTGTCTTTGCAGCAACAGCGAAAGAAGGTGTGACCTACGCGAATACGCAGTGGTTCAAGTATTCTGGTCAAGAGACATCAGATGCGCTCGGCTTAGGCTTTTTGAGTCATGTGCATCCGGACGACCGGACGAAAAGTTTGCTTCCAGCCGATATCGCGGCGACGTCGGACGAGCCTCTGACGCGTGAGTTCAGGTTGCGTAATCATGCTGGTGAATATCGCTGGCATCTAGTTCGCTGCGTGCAAGTGGACAAAGTGGAGAGCAGTGAAGAGCAGACTTGGTTGGGTACGTGCAGTGATATCAATGATCACAAGTTGCTCGAAGTACGCTTGAAGGATGCAAGCGATTCGGCGACAAAATCAATGGAGTCGAAAACGCGCTTCTTGTCGAATATGAGCCATGAGATCCGGACACCTCTTATCGGTATTACTGGCATGGTCAATTTCTTGCTCGACACGACGCTATCCACAGAACAGCTCGATTATGCGCACACAATTCAACAATCGGCAGAAGCCTTGCTAGCTGTCATCAATGACATTCTTGACTTGAGTAAGGTGGAGGCTGGTATGATGAAGCTCATCAAGGAGCCCTTCCCAGTGCGTGACATGATTGAGGATGGCAATGAACTCTTGTCGACCCTTGCCATGTCGAAACAGCTCGAACTCAATTATCTGGTCGAAGAAGATGTGCCGGATATCGTTGTGGGCGACCGAATACGACTTCGTCAGGTCTTGCTCAATATCCTTGGCAACGCAATCAAGTTCACCTCGTCTGGCGAGGTCTTCACGCGCTGCTTTCTGATGCACAACGCTGATGTGAAACCCGGCGAGGTGATGGTGGCTTGGGAAGTGATTGATTCAGGTCCAGGCTTTTCAAAGGAAGAAGAGGCGACCATGTTTAAGCCCTTTTCTCAGCTTGATGGGTCCCTGACGCGAAAGCATGGTGGCACAGGCTTAGGTCTTGTCATTTCGCGGCAGCTCGTTGAGCTGCATGATGGCCGGCTTTTCTGCACAAGCACACCTGGCGCCGGGAGTACGTTTACATTCACGGCCAAGTTTACCGTTCCATCGGGTGGTCTCTTACAGGAACGTGAAGCACGACAAACACTTGCGAGAGAAGAGGCAAGCTCACGAGCAGGCACACCCGTGCGTGACTCTGGCACGCCGCTTCTCTCGTCTGTCTTGGGTTCCCGTACTCCACTCACTTCACCTGATGTGCCTACCGTTGTCTACGAGATTCTGATTGTTTCGCATACTGTCTACAGCATTGTTGCACTCAACCATCACGTCCGTGTTACCGTACCGAGACATGCGCGCTCGAACATAATCACATCCGACCATTTTGGTGCGGCACTGGATGCTGTTGCGCGCAACGACTCTTCTCAACGACCCTTTACGCATATCATTGTCAATGTGCTTGAGATTTCACACATCCTCGAGATGATCGTTGCCCTGCAGCAAACGTCTGGCTATCAATCTTGCAAGCTGATTGTTGTGACAACGCCCATGTTGCGCAATCTCATTCTCGAGGCTGCCGCAAAAGAAGACATTACTGTGGATCCGGATCAGGTGGCGTTCATCTTCAAGCTTGTCAAGCCGAGCAAATTGAGCCAATTCTTCGACCCATCGAGCGAACGCTGTGAATCTGCAGATGCGCGGCGTCAAACGGCACAGCAAGTTGTCATGAAGCAGAAAGCAGTCTTTGATACCATTTCGGCCGATGTTGGACACCGCGGGTTGACGGTCCTATTGGTGGAGGACAATCCAGTCAATCAAAAAGTCATGAGCAAGTTTTGCAAAAAGTCTGGGCTACTCGTTGAACTTGCGAATGATGGTCTTGAGTGTCTTCGCCGGTACGAGGAGGATCCGGATCACTTTGCGCTTGTGCTCATGGATTTGCACATGCCAAATCTCGATGGCTACCAAGCATGTGCGAGGATTCGGGAGTTGGAACGCGCCCGTGCTGCACAAAGACCAGGCAAGCCACCAGTTCCTATCATTGCATTGAGCGCGAATGTCATGACGGATGTTGCCGAGCGGTGCTACATGGCTGGCTTTACGGCGTACCTAAGCAAGCCTGTTGCCTTCCAGACGCTCAGCGTCAAGATTGCCGAGCTGTTGGGGGGACCACTTGTTGATGACTGAGCATAGAGAGGCTCTATGTAATGATGAATAGTTGACATATGATTGTACTTGCCTGAGAAGCCTGTCCTCATCTATTTGCTACTTTAGTGCCATCTATTTTGCGTCGGCAGGACAATCACATGTCAAAATTTGTTTTATCGCAACAATCAAGCACAAGAAAAGCTCGAGGACAAGAGACCCTTTCTTCTGCCGGGTTCCATCACTGCCTGCTAGCTATAAACAGAGACAGTCATCCATTGGAGCGCGAATCGACTGGAATCCCGGGTCTCGACAATACTTCACAAGGCCAACTATAAAAAACGACCATGGTCTGGTCAAGGATCCCTACGCCCTCTAGCGCCATCAGCTATGCCATTAAGCGCACCACAAGCTTTGCTTCAACGCCGAGTACAACACCTCCAGCCTACGATGAAGCGCGCCCATCGCACAACTTTGGATTCTCCTCTGACGAAATGGTGCAAAGGCCAGCTGTTGAACGTCTCAAGGCCAGTGCGCCAGAAAGTCCTATTTGTACTGCACAGGCTCTCCTGTGCTTACAGGCCAGCACGGAATTATACGCCAATGCGACATCGCCGCAACAAGTCATGTTTGCGAGAGAACTCTACATTCAAGCGCTTGAAGCACTTGCGCGGGGTGTGCCAGAGGGGTTGCAGGGAACAGAGTTGGTGCGCTTGCAGGGTGTCTTTTCACGCTTGCTGATGCAACATCCTGATCTTGTACCTGCGCCAGAAACACAGCATCAAGCGATTGGGGCGCAACATACGGGAGCGCAACCTTCGACTGCTTTTCAGGAGGTTCTGGTGCTCCTTTGCAGAACAGGCGCGACCGCAGTCAAATTCACAATTCCAAAGATCAAGGTTGGTCTTGAGCAGGGTATGTCTCTAGTATCCCATCTACCACACTAACGATAGCCGTTGCCTATGAGCGCAAATACCATGTCCTAGAGCGTGGTGGAGTCGTCTTCTCGGCATCAGTCTATCGCGTCGCAGGGACACTCGCCAAGTGTCAGCTCGGCGGTGTCTGCTCGAGCGTTGCAACGGCCTTGAGCATGGGTGCTCTGGAAGCATACCGAATTCTGGCTGAGCAGGAGGATGCCGCGAATTCTGCAGCTAGCCCTGCTGCGCATGTCTAGGCTGTCGCAAGCTCGAGATCTTTTCAGCTGCTTTGGCTTACGCTGCGACTTTTCGCCAAGACAAAATCTGCTTCTCTTGCAGCAATCGCGACGCGCCTGTTCACTTCCACTTCATGTCGATACTTTAGGGCTCTCCCAAAGCCAGGAGGCTGAAGCGGCGTCGCCACACCTTGATCCTTCATTTTCATTTTTTGAGTTCGCGCCGGGCCGAGATGGTTGCAGCGGGCTGGAACATGCGATTTCGTAAACCGCGACGTGTCGACAGACTCGACACTGGACTCGACATCACAACTACAATTTCCTGGCAGTGGCTGGCAATCTTTTGGACATTTGCTTTCATGCGCTTTGCGCTCAATCTTTCTTGCTTAGATAGCGAATGCCTTGGTATGATGGAACAATAAAGATAGTGATTTTTGCGTAGAATGCTCTATGATTACTAGCCTGATGAATGCATACATCTTTGAATGACCATATTTGAGAGAGACAACGAGTGATCTGTCATTGATTCGTCGCCATCTGTCAACGCTCTCAATCCGTTGCTTTAAGTCTGTCGCACCTTGTTGACAACAAGACAAACAAGCACAATTTCCCGGGGATGAGCATACCGATCCTCCACATTCCGCGCGCATTCCTTCGCCTTCGTCTTACCAATCTGGTGATTGGTCTTGCTCGTCGGCTTTGTGCGTTCCAACGGCTGTCATCTATGTCCGAGCAATGTTGCCGAGCTCAGCAAATCAGCGATGAAGTTTGCAGGAAGCCGAGCAATGCTACATATCAAAATGTTTTGATTGAGGGCATCGATCGGATTCTTGGTGCAGTCATCGACTCATCGTTGCTCATCTATGCAAGGATGGATCATCCGATCATGGATGTTTCGACATGCTCGGTATTAGGGCTTTCACAGACTGCTTTCAATGCTTTGTGATGGCCAAAATTGCTCATTTCAGACACTTGAAAGTCACAGGCCATCATTCATGATTGCAACATGACTGTTCGTCAAGCCAACGACATCCTGAACAGTCTATGAGTTTTGCTGAACCTAGATCGAAGCAACTTGAACAAGTTCATGGAGAAACGCGTCTATGGAGGTCGACGCGTCTCATCAACTGCAGGCCGCATAGCGAAATGAACACAGATGCAGCACGGCGCAGTACACCTAGACAGCCTTTTTCCATTTAAGATTCTTTGGAGTTCCGGGCTTCCCGGCTGTAGCCCTGCACGGAGAGCGTTATCTCGCATCTTTTGAATTTTTTGTTTTCGCTCGTGTGACTCGGTCCGAAGCACCAGGACCGCCGAGCAAAACCCTTGCCTCGTTCTTGATCAGCGTCCTGTGGGCCCCATGTGCAGCCGATACGATGGATGGCTATGGCGCGGATCAACACTTTAGCTACCGCCTAATTCAAGATGGGACCTCTGATGGCTGCTGTGACTGTGCTTGGTTCTCGCTATGAGGGACCAAGTCTGCCAGTCTGTGCAAGTCTGGAGGTTCCTACAATAGATGGCGCACTCGTCTCGTTTCTTCCAGCACTAAACATGTCCAGTCACTGCAGTGCGAGGCGAACTTACTTTGGTGGCGCTTCGAGATACGGAAATAGCAACAATGCCTCATTGCCTATTTGGGCCAAAACAATTTTTTCTGACACTTTGGAAGCGGCATTTTCCCCCTTTGCCACCCAGCGCAGTAAACTCACACAGCAGCAGCAGCAGCAGCAGCCAGCACAGTCATCCTTGCTTCGGCATTTTTCCATGGACCCATCTCTGGATTTTCATTACAGTTGTCTCTCTTCTTTCTTGGTGGTGGTGGTGGCGGCAGCAGCAGCACCAGTAAACAAGACTCAGATCCAGCCCAGTCGCCTCTTCCCTAGGGCCCCCAAAATGCTATAAGACTGGGCCCCTGCCGCCCTCTTCTCTTTCCCATCAACCTACTAGTCCAAAGCACCTTTCGACTTCTTACTCTCGTTCAAACTCTATCAAAAATGCAGTTCACCACCATCGCACTTCTCTTCGCCTCGGCCGTCGTGGCCCAGTCATCGGTTGCACCAGCTGCTTCCGTTGCACCAGCTGCTTCCGTCCGCCCAGCTGCCTCGGGTGCTGCCTCTGGCTCAGCCGGCGCTGGTGCCGCCCCAGCAGCAACCCTCCCACCTGCTTCCCGCGGTGCCGCATCGGCCAACATGGTCGCTGCTGGTCTCATCGCCGGTGCCGGTGTTGCCGCCCTCCTTTAAGCGTCTTTGTCGACACTTTTCTGAGCGCTTGGCCTTTTCATCATCACCATCATTACATTCCCCATCAACACCTTTTCATCATGATTAGACGCTAGTCAGACGACGGCAAAGCAAGTCCTATTCTTTCTATACCTCAACAACCTCATTCACCCCATCATCTTCTCTTTTGGCTTGGATGAAGTCCTGTTCAGCAGGAAGAGCAAGGTTACTGTATCACTACATTCCTCTCTGCCTTCATCACCTACTGCTTTCTTCATGATTGTAGATGGTCTCGTCTGGCGTGCACTTTTATACTAATACTTGAATTTCATCCTTGTTCACTGTTGTGCTTGCAATACTCTGTCTCTTGTCAGCTCCTGACCTTGTCAGCTCCTGACCTTGTGCAAGCATACTCTACGCAAACATGAATATGGACTCCTGCCAGGCTGTCCTCAGGTGAAAAACTTCTTCCTCTGCCTCATTTCCTTCTTGTGCGAGGTCACCCGCCCTGATTGGTCCTCCATCATCCGTCCTGATTAGGAATGCTCGCCTTCCGTATCGGCCGAAAGTGATTGGCCAAAAGGAGGAACTTGCCCGGACGATGTCCTAATAAAGGAAGACACGGACAATCATGCAGTAGCCGAGCTCGAGAAACAACAAGTAGGCAAAGACTCAGTCACGAGAGGTTACGGACTGGTATGATGACGAACTTTGTCTTTGAAGGCTGGAAAACAGACCTGTCTGCGCATGTCAAAGCTGTTCTGCCAGTTGCACAGCTTCTATGCACGCATTGACCTCCCTTATCACAATGCCTGAGCGCATGCATATCTAGCGAAAGTAAATGACATTCACATCCGCCCATAGCAAGAAACCGCGCCTCGAGCGAAACCCTAATCTCTTCCATCGTATTTGTCCTGCTTATTTTTTGATGCTGCTGAAAGAATGCACGGTGCAGCATGGCAGCCGTGGCGGGTGAAAGAAAGCTTATTTGAGCGCAATGACGTCGAAGGAACCGAATACGGGACAAACCATCATGGCAGGATAAGGAAACACGATTGTTGTATCGGCTATAGCCTGTCATCACCCTGACCTTGGCGATTCAACGGACTTTCTTTGACGGATCGCGTTTGCATTTGACAAAAGATGATGAGACTGATCAGTGATTACAGTTGCGTCAGTGGTAGTGGTCAAGCCATCTCATAGTCCTTGCTTCGTAGTGAGTTGTCCTCGTTGCGCCAAAACCGCACGTATACGATCATTCATTTCATGCTGCTGTGTAGCCTGTTGTGTCATACCTCCAGCCTCGAATGCTTTCTCGAGCTGTTGGCCATTCAATAGAGCCCATGCCGAGACTTCTTGCGATTGGCGCGCGGCGAGACCATACGCAGCTTGTGCGAATTGGCGTTTCGCATCAGGTGGATCAGTCCCGTTTCTTTTTGATGCAAGCAGTGTGAGTGCGAGCATCTTGAGATCCGTGTTGCATTGTCGTGCGGCTTGGCCGATGATTTGCGTGAGGCTGTTGCGGATCATGAGCGGTTGCTCGCGTTGTAGCTGACTGTCTGCTGCTGTGACTAGATCAAGAAGCGCCGTGAGAGGGCCTGTACAGAAGGGCTGGACCATGTTGAGGAGGGAAGCAGCTTCACTCGGATCATGTAGATGCTGTACGATAGTGCTTCGAAGAATAAGCGTCGCACAAAGGCCGGCGAGAACATATAGCGAAGGTTCTACAGCTTGGTGACTTTGAAGCTGGCGAGCGAGATGCAGAAATACTGGCAGTGCTTCTTCAAGCTTGCCCTGCGCTTGTGACAGACTTGCTTGAAGAAATTGCAGTGTCGGCGTCACGCCTGTGATCTGCCTGAGCTGCTCGAGACCAGCAGCAGCTTGCTCAAGTTGCTGTCGTGCCAGATGATCGGTGACTGCCGTCTTGAGCAGTGCGACATGCATGCGTGTACGCCAGGCCGTATCGCGAACCAGGGGAGGCAGCTTGAATCCTGATTGCAAAAATCGCGGTGCGCGATGCGAAATGAGGTCGCCAACGTGGACAAGAGCGCTGAGAAGCGAGACGAGCGCGAATCCTTGCTCTTTGTCGAGCCACGAAAGCGTCAGTGTTTGTCCGGGTGCCAATGTCAGCGTTTGTGAAGTAGGCCAGGGATGCGTGTCGAGACGACTGTGAATCTGCTTGAGCTTTGGGAGAGCAGCCACGCAATTGCCGTCAACTATGTCCCTTGAAGTCTGTGCTATCAAGCTGATCAGGTCAAGAAGCGTCACTGATTCCGTCAGAACTGCTGCGTGAGCACTCGGGAGAGCTGAGCCTCGTCTCTTGTGAAGTTGCGCCAACAAATCGATCGTTTCGATATAGCGTCCAAAGTCAACATGTCCTCTTTGCTGAGCAAGCTCTATCAGCGTGCGAAGCAGCTCTGGATTTTGTGATAGATGATAGCTCTGCAACAGAGAGCTATACTGCAAATGAAATAGATTCCGCTCGGCAGCGAGATGAGCGGAATACTCGAGTGCTTTGATGGCAGCGCGTGTTTGTCCCGACTGTTGCATGATTTGCGCCAAAAGGGCACTTGCTTCAATGCGAATTGGTGTGAATTCTTCATAGGTGCCAATCTTGCTTGACAGACGAGCGAGTGTGGTTTCCGCAGCGCTAGTCTCGCCTGTATATCGAAAGAGCACTTGAGCGATGCGCAATTCGAGGGCAATTGCAGCTGATGGCGACAGGGTGGAGTCTTGGCGAGCATAGAGATGGTGCTCTAAAATGGACAGAGCGAGTAATGCAGGAGCCCGAGCTTCAGCGGCAGGTAGAGAGTCTGCAAGCGCGATCAGCTCTTCTGCAACAGCTGGGGAGCTCATGGCTTCACAAGAGATTAAAGCGAGACAAGCAGACGTGTCTCTCAGACAAGCCTCAACAGACTACTGTGGCTTGTCTAGCTTATGGCAAAGTATGTTACTTCAGACATGATCCGTTGGACGACAATAGTCGATCGCTGTTCGTCGACGCTATGACAAGATTCAGATGCACATATTCAGATCTAGAGTCTTAGAGAAGAATGCTTCTAGCGCGATCTCGTGGATGCAAACAAGCCTATGTTTGTGTAATTTCGCTCATGCTTTTCAACGATGCGCTTTCCATCGTATCCAAGGTACATATAAGTATAGATCAAGACCGCATTTTGTCGCGCCAGACCCTATTTCTTTGCTTGGCTACTGCCTTGCCATTGTTGGTGAGCCGCAGCGAGTACGGATATCAAGCATCTGCGCTCAAGCCGGCATGGTCGGATCTGGAGATCTGGAGATCGTCTTGATGACAGCAAAGTATGAAGACTACTTTTAAGGCTTGGTTATTTCGGCTTGTGCCGTAGAAGCTTTCAAGATGTGTCCAGCGTCTTTGGACGGACCGTTGTCCGGTGTAGGCGCAGGCGCATTGCTAAAGCCGTAGTCCGTCCTGTAGTAGCTGTAGACATGAGTACAGCTCTTTCTTCAAGCTCCGAAGGCATACGCGCTTAGCGAGTCAAAGAGATCCGGCAGTGGCCCGTGTTTCTAGCCACCCATTAGCAGATTCCTCTCATCACGAACAAATATGTAGTCGTACGCATTCTAGTGCTTTGATCTGCTCCTGTGCTTCTTGCAGGATCTCATCAAAGGCCACATCTGCAGCTACCAGACGTGCTTGCATTTTGCTGTTCATGGCTCGTGTGCCGATGTTGGTCGACTTGCTTTGCTGGCGAATTCGAAATGCAGCTGACATAAGCAACTTTTCTCCATGCATGCTTCGGATCGATCGGCAGGATGCAACAGCTTAAGCGTTGGATGGCAGGAGGCAGGAGCTATGTGGTGCACTAGGATGAAGCATATTCAAGCTATGTGTATGTGTTGACAGTAGCACCTTACTAGCAAGGCAGTCAGTATCTCAGGGCAGGCTTCGACTGTCATTCTTCCTAACCTCATTCATTCCCTTTCGAGTGTGGCTGCCAACAGATGAAGGCCTGTCAGGGCATCGGACAATTGAGCAGAGATGGCATGGTCATCGCATGTATACCTGGCTCTGAAGCTCGACGATTGCAGTCAGATTGTCGCAGCCGTGCACCCATAGATCATGATCGCCTGCAAAGTGCTCTGATGGTCGGACAGGGGGATGCGCTTAGCGCCGGTTGCAGTTCACGTAATACGATCACTGACGGAAAGACCTACTTTAGCTGAGATAGTGTTTAACAAGATACCTAGTTGCGTCGATTGAACGGCACGTCCTTCCTGCTACCTGATCAGCTTTGAGTCTCCCTGCAAGCATTCCCTTAAGCTTGTCCTACCTACCTGCGATCCACACTCTTGCTCGCTCTGCACAACTCTTGGAAAAAAACGAAGGGCGGCGGGAAAGCTTAAGCAAAGACAACAGCCACAACTGACTGAACTGTGGATGCCTGCCTGCTCGAGTCGCTGATTGAGAGAGAGAGAGAGAGGGAGACGAGAGAGGAGAGCGCACGCGGAGGAAGTGAGAGCACAAGAGAGGTACTTCCTCCAAGGAAACAACAACATATCGACAATCGACGGTGGCAAATGTCGAATGAATCAAACAAATCAAAGGAATCGCTGCCAGCCGCAAAGCGCGTCTTCCCAGCGCGCACCCTGATACAGAGTCCTACGGCGGAGCAATCGCTCAGAGATAACCCATTCGCTGCACTCGACGGTCTACGGCAGGCGCCGGACGAATCAGCAACGACGAATGGTAATCAGGCCGAAGATGCTTCAAGCGGGTCCCAGGTCGCCACAACCGAGCGTACTAAATCATACACGCAGGAAAGGCGACAGCAGGCAAGGGACACGCAGGACGAGCAAGATGCAGATGCCAAACTGCGCAAGCAACACGTTCAGCTAGATCGAGTCCGGGACAATCAAGGGACTGTCACAGTCAACGACCAATTATCCACGGTCGGCGGCGAATCTTCTGAATTCACTACCAGACGATTCGAATACAAAACAGCAGAAGATGGCTCGCATCTCGTGGATACAGGATTGCAACAAGATATCATGTCAGGTGGCGTACAAAAATGCGAAGATGAGCCTATTCACATCCCGGGAGCAGTGCAAGGCTTCGGTGTCATCATCACAGTCAGAGAAAAGGACAAGAAGCTGATTGTACATCACGTCAGCGAGGTATGTGTGCGTCTTGTACCAGCAAGCACTAATGTCAGAATTGCAAAGAGGTATTGGGGCTATCTGCAAAGTATCTGTTTGCACTCGATGATTTCTATACACTCCTGCCAGAGATTGACAAGGAAAATTTGGAAGATCAATTCGAGTATCTCGAAGAGTCCAACTCATCCGATGCGCACATCACAATCGACAACACCTCTGCGCAAGATGCGGATGCTAATGTCTCTCCAGAAGTGTTCGTTCTGTCAATCTATCAAGAAGACAAATCATTACCGCCGCAAAAATGCTGGTGCGCAATTCATCGCACTCTCGCGAATGGCGGACTTGTGACACTCGAATTTGAGTTGCTCAAGGACATCAACTACCCGCTCATTGCGCAGGTCGAAGATGCACCTCAAGAGGATCGACCAGGTTTTAATGCCAAGGCGGGTATGGACGGCGAAGGATTCGATGCTTTCTCAGAAGAAGATCTCCTCTTATCCACTGTACCCGCGTCTCGACCTTTACGCCGGATAAGACGTTCCTTGATCGAGGGCGAGGAAAACGGCACCATGGAGATCTTTTCGCTCCTGTCGCAAATTAATGAACAGCTATCAGAGGCTCAAGATCTCAAAACATTTCTCAAGATTGTCGTGGGACTCGTCAAAGAGATCACTAAATTTCATCGCGTCATGGTATATCAATTTGACGAGCAATGGAATGGACAGGTTGTTGCTGAACTTGTGGACTGGAACGAAACAAAGGATCTCTTCCAAGGACTACATTTTCCAGCAACCGATATTCCTGCTCAAGCTCGGCAGCTTTATAAGGTCAACAAGGTGCGCGTACTGTATGACCGCGACATGCCGACAGCGAGACTGCTCTGTCGCACTCGGGACGACTTGGACAAACCCCTTGACATGACGCACAGCTTTCTACGTGCCATGTCACCTATTCACATGAAATATCTCGCCAATATGGGCGTACGCGCTTCCATGTCGATTTCAATCACAGCCTTTGGCCAGCTCTGGGGTCTCATTGCATGTCATACCTACGGCGTTACATCAATGCGCTGCTCCTTCCTTATACGGAAGCTCTGTCGATTGGTGAGTGAGCAGATCAGCCATAATATTGAGCGGCTGTCGTATGCAGCACGTCTCACAGCACGCAAGGTTATCCAGTCGCCCGGCGGCAAAAATCCGTCTGGCTATATCGTTTCTCGGGCAGAAGACTTGCTTGGCCTGTTTGATGCCGATTGCTGCATCTTGTCAATCGGCGACGAAGGTAAGATTCTTGGACATATTGAGAACACCCAGGAAGCGATGGCATTGCGCGAATACTTTCGAACAAAAGGCTTCGAGACTATCAAGCCTTCTTCAGATCTGGCTGGCGATTTCCCGGATTTGGTCTACGAACCTGGTTTCAAGATTGTGGCTGGTCTATTGTTTGTGCCGTTGTCACGATCTGGCGATGACTTTCTCCTCTTCTTCAGACGCGGACAGCTGAAAAAGGTGCACTGGGCCGGCAATCCGTACGAAAAGGTATTGGAAAAGAATTCTGGTCATGGAACGGTCTTGCTCCCTCGCCAGTCCTTCAAGGTGTGGAGTGAAAGCGTGATTGGACGATGTCAGGATTGGACTGAAGATCAAATTGAGACTGCAGCTGTTCTGTGTCTCGTGTATGGCAAGTTCATTGAGATTTGGCGCGAACGCAAGCAAGCGCTGCAGACATCGCGGCTTGCCAGCTTACTTTTATCGAATGCGGGTCATGAGGTACGGACGCCACTTAATGCCATTATCAATTACATCGAGATTGCTCTTGAGGGCAACTTGGAACCAGAAGTACGCGAATCGCTGGTCAAGTCTCACACGGCATCAAAGAGTCTCGTCTATGTCATAAACGACCTGCTCGACCTCACGCGATCCGAGGCGGGCAAGGAGCTCTTCCGTAACGAGGCTTTCGATTTGTCGAGTGCGATTCGTGAGGCGATGAGCATGTATCGAAGTGTTGCAGATCGTGGCAGCGTTGAACTTTCCATCAAAGAAGATCCAACGCTTCCTCGCCGAGTCATGGGTGATCAAGCTAAGATTCGTCAAGTCGTTGGGAATGTGACGGCTAATGCGTTGAAGCATACAGAGCATGGCGAAGTGTCGGTCGAAACCAAAGTCCTCAAGCTCGATGCTCAGACTGCCGAGGTAGCCATTATTGTCTCCGACACTGGCTGCGGCCTTTCTGAACAAAAGCTGGACACCATATTTCAAAGCTTTGAGTTGGTTGACAACATGGCAGATCAGCAATTACCCACGAAAGACAGCGATAAGGGGACAGGACTTGGCCTGGCCATTGTTGCGCGTATCGTCCGCAATATGAATGGTCAGTTACGAGCTGAGAGTAAAGTCGGTCGTGGATCCAAATTTACCTTTGTTTTCAACTTCCAGATCGCTACCTCGACGTTGTCCAAAAATGAAAGTACAGCATCTGATCGGTCTCAAAGCACGCGCAAGAATGTCAATGGTCTCGATTCGACGCAGAGTCGAGGCCCATCACAACCGCATGACACAACAAATGGCAGCGGCGATCCGCTTGTGCCGCCCTCCACAAAATCTGCTACCTATGGTTCTTCTTTCCACAGGTCGACTGGCTCGAATTCTAGCGCGGCGTTGAGTGATGGTGTCATTGAAGTGGATGAAGAGACTGGCGCGCATGCTTGGCCATCCAATGCTATTCACGAGGAGAACAGGCGTCGCGTACGAAGTATTCGCCCCTCTTCATCGTCTGGTTCCCTCGGCGATATGAGAAACGCATTGGACAAAGAGCAACGACGCCTTTCAGTGTCTAACGTGTCTAACGAGTCTGAGATTGAACACTTTATGGGAGCCATGATGCGTTCCAATTCTGGCTCACTGGAAGTGTCAAATGATTCCATTCCTACTCGACAACGATCCAGCGCCGGCAAGCACACCGCCAGCGCTGATCGGCAGCGAAGCAATGAATCGGGTGACAGATCGGACCCACTTGATTCTGCTAGCGGTTCGAATCGCGCAAGTTGTAGCAACTCGCTGCACAATTCAGCCGAACGATATCGTCAAAACAAGCAGGGTAGAGAGTTTAAACAACGCGGAACAAGACCGCCTCTCAGCACATCAAACGAATCCGGTAGAGATGGCTCAAGTGTGCGCAGTTACGATCGCGATATTGGGCTGGAGACTTTGTCGGAGGACACGGGCAGCAGCACTGGCCGAGCTGCGACGACTTCGCTCATCACTTCTAACCAGAATATGTCAAAGCAGCATCTGAGAGCTGTCAAGATGGATTCGACTGAAGTGCGTGTTCCTGAGCGTTACTCAAAGGAAAATGCAAGTCCTTCTAAAAAGCTCAAGCACTCTGGCTTGCCATCGCACAAGAAGCTCAATGTACTTGTGGCCGAGGATGATGCTATCAATCGTACCATTCTCAAGAAGCGGCTCGAGCTTGATAACCACACTGTCGTTCTTACTGAACATGGCCTCGATTGCTACGAAGTGTACTCGAAGGACCCGTCAGCCTTCGATGTGATTCTCATGGACATGCAGATGCCTGTTCTATCTGGCATGGAGGCTACACGCAAAATTCGTGAATTCGAAGAGACTTGCTATGCTGATCGTCGCCGAAGGGTTCCTATTGTTGCGGTCAGTGCCAGCCTTGTTGAGAAGCAAGCAACGGAGGCCCTCGAAGCTGGCCTATGCGGCTGGCTTCTCAAGCCCGTCAGCATTTCTCGATTGCGACACTTATTCGCTGGATTGAACGACCCGAAGGTGCGCGAACAAGACCTCTACGGCAATCAATCTGTGAACTGGGAAATGGGAGGCTGGCTCACTCTCGACCTCACGCCCAAAATTTGAAACATCATGCCCGCCAGCATCTTCATGCCAACCCACTCTATTCAGCATTGTTAAACTTGCTTATGTTGGCTGCTTAGCGATTGTCTTTTTCCATTTTCAATGGATGTGCATATGGAACTTCTCTGTCCTTTTTCACTGCAGCATGTTTCCTTCTAGTTTGGTCCCCCCAGCGTATCAGACCGACACTTTCTTATTCTCAATATCGTGTTGTCATCGAGCTTTGGATGTCAACCATTTTACCGTTATTTTATTGTCATGACCCATTCAGAAATGCGTTTGCACTGCATGATAGTTCTGTACGAGCTGTTCCTGTAGCCTGTATTATGGTATTTCTCATGCTTCCAACACCCGTGTTTGTGACTTGCTATTTTTCAATTTTGCCGTTGTAATCACGTGACTTGACCGCACGACGCATCGCATGCTCAAGGGGAGGAGGGGCAGCAAAGAGGTGAGCAAGTAAGTCATCGGCATACTGCTCAAGGAGGCTGATTCGGAGGCTCAGTGAGCGGCTGTCAAGGTGCCCTTCGCCAACGATCACCTGCAGGAGAGCGTCGGCTCGCGGTCTGTGCCTACCGGTGATACCAAAATGACCGCCGGTAAGCGCGGACCGGAGCTCATCTCGCAGCGCTCCTTTGATGCGGGCGGCTCACGGCCGCATAAGTTCTTCAAGCTTGATCGCACATATAGCGATGTGGTCGAAGATGAGTTGTATGCTGCAGCGGAGGTACCGCCGACTACAGCTGAAGCGAGCGCTAAAGACGCATCGTCCTCGTCGGCAGACTCGCGGATCGCGACAGGGCCACAGACAAAGACAGCACGCATTCAAAAGGCTTATCCACAGCTATTCGAGCATGATGGGCGCAAATCGGACGCGTCCGAGGCCTCGAGTGAATCACCTGCGGTCGACTTTCGCGGTAGCAACTACTTTACAGGAATGGAGAGCTCAGTACGCTTTGAGGGGAAGCAAGTACGTGGCCTTCAGAATGATAAGCTGCCCGTTGTGGCAGACCGGATGAAGAAGCTCAATGCGCAACCGAAAAATGTGCCGACTGTGTCTCCGGTCGAGGCCTTCTTGGAGATGCCTTCTATGCCTGCTCCGACTACAGCGTACATCAATGGATCAACCTCATCAAGTGATGCTTTACTGCCTTCGCCGTCGACCGAACGCAGCAACTCTCTCAGAAGCGAAGCTGGATTCGTCTTTCCGCGACAGTCTACTCAGGAGCTCAAGCTTGCCGCACAAGTCGGCCATGCGGAGCCGTCAAGCATCATACCAGTGCGTCAAAATGGGCATGAAGCGCCGCGGCCTGTACAAAACCAGTTTCCGGGTTATTCTCCATACGGCGGTCCGATGGATGTGCGCTCCTTTCAACCTGCAAAGCAACCTGATGCATTTGACGCATCGTTTTCTGGTCCTTCGGCGGTACAAGCACTTCAGAATAAAGACGCAAATGCGCGCTTCCGGGCGTTATCAAAGGAAGAATCTTCTGTATCCAATTTGTCGTCCATGTCAAGTGGCTATGGCGACAGCGAGAGCGAACCGAGCGCATCACAACAATATTCACAAGCTCTACAACAACATCATCATAAACCGGTATCGACTCAATTCGCATGCGAAGAATGTGGTCGGGTATTCGACAGACAATTATCCCTTACTGCTCATAAGCGTATTCACAACAAGGCTTCTAGTTCTCGGTCTCCTGTGGGCGTTGCGGGCGATGTCGACGATAGTGACGACTTTGTACCTCCGCCTGAAGATGAAGATCGGGCGCGTGGAAGTTCGCATACTAACAAGAATGGACCTCATCGCTGCGATTGGATCATTCCAGCAACTGGCGAACGTTGCGGCACAAGTTTTTCACGCCCTTATGATTTGATTCGGCATCAAGATACCATTCACGGCAATAAACGCAAGGAGTTTCGCTGTGAGATTTGTCGAGCTGCGAGTGTCGAAAAGGTATTTTCTCGTAATGATGCGCTAGTGCGGCATATGCGGCATGTACACAATCAGGAGTTGAAGAAGTAGATTGAAATGTATAGCTTAGATAGCGCTGGCAAACGCAATTGATCATGAAAAATTGTGTTATGGCTCTTCTGGTATCTTGGTCAGGCAGTCGGGATACGCTTGACGCCAGGCAATGATGCCACCAGCCAAGATCGCTGACTGACCTTCGAGCTTGTTTTTCTCCAGGTGATCGTCGTACCAAGCCGCGCATCGTGTGCCTCTTCCTTTTGAGCTGTTGCAATGGAAGATCACGGTGCGGTCGCCAAAGATCTTGGCCCATGTAGCAAGGCCAAGATAGAATGTCTGTGCAGGGATGTTGACAGACCCTGGTATAGCACTCTCAGTGTAGTCGTTGCGGCGTACGTCAACAACGACGAAGCCTGTGTCTTCGTCATGTGCAGACTCATCCATCATTTCTTTCATAATCTCGGGTGAAACTTCAGCAGGTCTGGATTTGGGAGCCGGAAAGGCATCGTACCAGTTCTTCTGAGGTTCAATCATAGTGCTATACTGCTTGAGCGAATCACTTTCAATAGCAGAAGCTTGCGAGAGTTGTGGTGTGAGAGGTGCCATTCTCAAGCACTTGGGTGTAAGGATCCGAACGGGATTTTCTCACTTTCACCCACCTTCCACAACTCAAGGCGACGTGACGCTTGAATATGGATGATGTGGGTAAGATAATACTATAAGGATACGTGTCAATAGTCTTATAAAGACCCCTGAGCACGGTGCACGTCCAGGCAGCAGGCGTGAGAAGAGTAAGGCCGCAGTGAAGGCCTTACACTTGGGTCTTGCTCGTGATGTTTGACTCTGTCAGACTACAACATCTCGAGCTAGGTCATTGAGCTATGGAGACACGACGACGGCTCGATAAAGCTCAAATCTACGCTTCGAAGTTGGCAAAGCCCTTGCTCAAATCTATTTGTGGCACACGTGAGGGACCTTGAAGATGACCATTGGTGCCATCGTCCTTTAAGAAAGCTTCAAGCACGGCCTTGTCTTGCGGCTGGAGACTGGAGATGAGTCGCCGGGAAGATGCCGCATCGCGCTGAACAAGGGCGAGGAGACGCCCGCGTAGCGTACGTCTCTGTAACGCGTCCGAGTCTTTGCCCCGTTGGAGAACTATCATCAACGGGAGCAGTAGACTAAGCATTGACGATAGAGCCGTCTCGGAGGTGAGATCCGCAAAGTCAGCAAGCAGTTGAAGGGCCGCAAAGCGCACAGAATTCTCGGCGCTCAAGGCTATTTTGGCGAGACCAGCAAGCAGAAGCTTGCAAAGATGCGCAGAACGATCCTTCGAGGTTAAAACTGACCGAATGGCCCGAGATGCCGAAGCTGATTGCTTGCTTTGCAAGCCTTTGAGTAGCAGATCGCCAAAGTCGTTAAATAAGGTATCGTTGCTGCTGAGATGATGCCCAAGAGCAGTGAAAAGAATCGTAGCGGCTAGAATCTTGTTCTCGACCGCTTCTGGGCCGACAGGGTCGATTGCCTGGAGGCTCTCTATCAAGTAACGAATTGGTCCAATGAGCATGCCTGCTTCGCTCTCATCGATGCGCAGGAACTTTGCGATATTTTCAACAAGCTGCTTGAATGCTGGCAGAGTGGCTGAGATGAGCGCATGATAAGAGGCAGCGCTAGCAAATAAGTTGGCATACACATGTAGCAAAGAGTTGTACAAGTCCAAGCGAATCATACTTGGAAATTGCTCTGCCATGCTTACAAAATTGGATAGACAGGCGCGCGCCAGGATCGGCAAGTCTGGGCCAACACGCACAGTCTTGACAGCTGTGTCAGACCGATCCCACTGAAAGGCGATTGTAAGCGGCAAAAGGGTCAGCCGAGCTAGGTCGAAAAGCTGGTCGACGAATTCCTGCAGCTTCTCGTGGCCGAGATCTGCTTCCTCTGTCGAGGCCAGCGGATGATGCTGTGCCAAACTTGTTGCAATGTCGACGATGATAATCTGTGAAGCCGGCTTCTCCGTCAACAATAGGCGCCCAAGAAGATCGCCAATTTCTGTAAAGATGGGCTCGGTGTAAACAACTGAACCGCAGATAGATGGCTTCATAAAGTGCTTCATCGCCGCTAGGATTTCGGCATTGTTGACATCTTTGCTTTCGAGCGATGCCTTGGTGAGCGCCTCGAAGCAAATGCCAAAAAGCACCATGAAGAAGGCGGCCGGCTCATCACGATAATTTATGTCTTCTGTCTGCGAACGTTGACCGTGTCCCTCGAGCGCATCAAAAACGAAATCTTTGTCTTGCTCAATCAATGTGGCAATGGCATGCACAAATTTCAGCCATGCGGTGTCGTAAAAGCCGACCATCATGACGCGACTCAGCGTATTGTACTGTACTTCCATCGAATTGCCAGACGTTGTTGGCTCAAATTTGACACTTGCATATTGCTTGAGCGCCTCAAGCCACATTGGTGTCAGCTCTTGCACATATGGTGCGATGACATGCACAAGGTATTCTTGCCGCCTGCTTGATACCTGAAGCTCTGCCCAGGCCGACAGCACTGATATTTTGAGCATGACTCGAGCATTCTCTGCTTGCGTAGATGGCGCACTTTCATCATACAACCGAAATTTGTCAAGTGCAGCCGTCAACAGCTTCAGAATGCGACCCATACGCGACACTTCCTCGACAATGCCGCTCGCTGTGAATTCTGCACACACATGGACGCCTAGTGCCGCGACCTCTGGATGGCAGTCAGGCGCAAATGCAGGCGTCAGAGCGGAGCCGAGCTGTGCCTGATACTGCTCCAATAATGCTGCGTCCGGAAAGTCCGGGTCTCGCAATTCCCTGAAGTGTAATATGATACTGCGCAAGAAACGAAGACCTTCGAGCTGCAATTCGCGAACCTTCGAAGTTGACGCACTGAAAGCCATACGCACAAGATCAGCAACGCGGGGACCGAGCGCCTGTGCAGGTACGGCCAGCACGAGACTGTGTAGACTCTGCAATGCGAAGAGACAAGTCTGCCAGCACAGAGACTCTGCTTTGGTACCATCTGTGGCGTCGGCGTTGCCGAGAGACGATCCTTCATCGTCTACAGAGGCTTCAACAAGCGTGGGTTGTCTCACTCCATCCTTGGATACTTCCGAGAGCCGCTGGCGAATCAGAATCTGCTGAAAGAGCTCGATCCAGTACTGATGCTCATGTCGGGTCTGATCGAGCCATGCGCCGATTATGTCCTTGATGGTCTGCCAATTTGGACGGCTGTCGAGCATAAGCCATAGGGCCGTATCGAAACGCGATGTCACACTAGAATGGCGAACGACAGCGTTGGCGTCTACCTTCATCAATCCATATAGTCCATCTGCCGTAGCTTCTTGAATGAGTGGATCGGGATTGCGTAGATGATAATGTAGATTGACAATATAAGTCGTGAGATCGAGCTTTTTGGCCGCGTACAGGGCGAGATGCTGAGTGCAAATAAGCCCGTCAGCAACAAGCCTATTGGACTTCGAAACCACAAATTCATTGACGAGTGAAAGCAGTTGCTCTCGCTGTGATGAGTCATCTTCGAGATCCGGCCCGATGATATTGATGAGACTGTCGGTATTCAATGCCAAGAGATGGTAGCAGTCAAAGTCAACAGCCATGTTGCTCGATGCAAGAGTACCAGTGTCGGGGTCTAGCACTTCTGAAGTATAGAGCTGCAGCAACAAATTGACTGTGTCATTGACGTGCGCGGCAAAGCTCAGGCCAGATGCTTCCACGACCACCACCAGCGCCTCAAGTGCAAAATGATGAACGACTGGGTGTGGATCAGCAGCTAGACTAAGCAAGACATTCAGAACAGAGCGCAGGTGATACACAGCGGCAATCCCGCCTAGACTGCGATAAATGTGAGCGAGCGCAGTCACGCATCCAGCACGCACAGTCGACTCGCGGTCGTTGACGATTCGATCGATAATCTCGTTGACCTTAAGGGTAGCATTTGCTTGACCACCAAAGCTGGCGATTCTGCCCATCGCGGCAGCAGCCTTGTCCCGCAAGATGCCGTCAGTTGAAGACATGCCCTGCATGAGTATATCGCTCATAGCTTGAAGCGATCGTGGCTGAATAAAGGCAGCTTCATCCGCCTCTAAAGCCGCCTTCAGCGCCGAGATACAATTGAAGAGAATTGCCGCCTTGCGTCCAGGATTACGTGCATTTTGCTGAGCACTGATAAAGCTACCCATTCGCGCCACAAGAGACTCTTGAACAGCGGTTGCATGCTTGTGGAAGGTTCTCCCAAATAGACTTATGGCTAGATTGGCCGAAGCGGTACTGACAGGCATAGCTTCACTTGGCTCTCCATTGATGTACAAGTGCAGGTAGTCATGTTCGATACCTGTGCATATAGGAGTTTCAAAGAGTCGATCGAGATTCGCAAAATTGGCCTGCAAATCACCAGGCGCAAGTCCATAAGCGTAGTTATCAGCTGAACTCCAGATACTGACAAAGCCAAGGACATGCGCTGCATCGCCTTCGGCAGGATCAGCAAATGCTCGCAATGCAGTTGGAATGAGATCTTCGTCTGCGAGCGGCGCGCCAATTGAGAGCAACTTTCTCGCACACATGAAGACACGCCGCTTTACGAGATGATGCAAATCTCCAATGCTGATGCTAAACAGCTGCTCGTTCTGCCGATCTGCAACAGATACTTGCTCATCGATGATACGCAAATAAGTAAGAGATGCGCTGACCATTGAAGACAAGCGCTTAAGGACATCGGTCGTGCACAATATGCGGCAATTGCATAGAAAAGCGTAGATGCTCCCGAGCGTACAGTCTCGTACATGTAAGAGAAATGGATGCTCAGCAGCTTTGCGCACTTCTTTCGCGACTGGTCGAGGCAATGCGTTGCGCCAAAGCAGAAGGAGCTGCGCTAGGTGCCCGCGGACGAAATTTGGACCAAGCGTTTGCAAAGCACCAATCAAGATCCATGCTACCTGTACTTGAATGGCACTCGTCAGCAAATTCGACCTTGCAGAACTCTTGAGCGTATCTGTAGCAATTTGGAATAAGGTGTTTGCAAATTTGTCAATCTCGACATAGAGTGGCCGATCAACACCCGCGCAGAGTATAGCTGCTGCACTCATGGCATAGCCAACACAGTCTCTATTTTGTGCTGGCGTATCAGAATTGGCAATGACCTTCAACTCATCCTGTAACCGCGTTGTAAAAATGTTCAAGATAGTGGGCAATAATGTTGGCACATTTAGAGCTACCGTTCGCAGTAATGCAGCAGTCGCCACCTGTACTGAATGCACTGAGTGGGTTGCCAAGAAGAAGACAGGCTCTAGCTCGAGGTCGGATGGCGTCAATGAGCCGAGTGAATCGATGAGAGCCGCAATCTCCGCAAGCGCAGGTACAATAACATGCTTGGACGGTGCCGTTCTCAGCAGCTCAACTATACTGTTGACAGCGACAAGCTGGTGCTCCTGATCGAGGTGTTTGCGAAGCGCTTTAAGCAGTATCGTGACGTGCTTTCTACTTGTCAGTATTTTGTGCTTTTCTTCGAGCGCGAGCCCCAAAAGGAGATCGTTGAGGACTGATCGCATGAGCAGTTTGTAGTGCGAATTGGTCCAGGTGCGTCCCATGCGTTTGAAGATCTCCAGATATGCGCCGACCATGACGCTACATGTGCTCCGACCCTGTGATCGAGCGTATGTCTCTGACAATATTCCGAGACCCTCTTTGATGACAATAGAGGCCTGCTCGTCTGATGTGCTTGCGGAGAACTTCTTGACATACAAGGACGCAAGGCAGAATGATGTAGCGCTGCGTACCTGTTGCGGCATTGACGAGATGATGCTTTTGAAAAGCGTTGTACGAAACACATCCTCGGATATCGAGCTTGACTGCAGAATGATGGCATCAAATACCTAATGTCAGCGATTGAAGGGCACCTGGTGAGAGTGTACCTGACGTGCGCCGACCGCGAGAACTGTGGCCCGATCTGACAGAAGAGGCCGCAACAACTTGAGCAATTCCTTGTCCAACACTTCTGTCGTTCTGACCATACGGACAACTGCCTCTAGCGTTTTGAGCGCTGCAACGCGCAGGTTGAGTGCAGCTGATTTGACAAGTTTGATACAAACAGCCGCGGCTTCTGCTTGAAGAGACACGATATCATGACCCATCGAGCTGATGATCGCTTCCAATATGACCAAGATCGTGATTCGTATCCGATCATCGCGCTCCTTACTCAATTGCACGAGTAGCTTATTGGTAACTTCGAATGGACTCTTGTCGTATTTGGACAAGACTGTGACGAAACACCTGGCCAGCAGATTCCGATGCGCGCGTTGCAAGATAGTATGAGTTGTGGTAGCGAGAAGATCGTCGAGGATGGGAGAGGCTTGCGAGTTCAAGACAGTCTGATCGATGACGGCGAGCGTACGGTGATGACTCGCTAGCAGACCCCAGAATGCAAGCCCTTGCTTGTCTGATGCGAGCTTTGATGCCTTGCGAAGCTCATCCGCAAGCAGAGGGGCGCCTGTCGCGGCCATCTGGGGCCGACTCGAGGCTTGACCTGTGTTGATCGCCTGGTTGATGGCAGAGCGCGTTGTCTGCATTCTTTGGCGACGAGATGGACAGGCAAAGCAAGAGCGGGAGAAGGCCAAGCAAATCAGCTCTGCCTTGCAACACTTGCAACACTTGCTGAAGGTATCTGACTATGGCTTTCAGGCAGACATGAAAGTCTATTGAAGGCTCCTATGCATAGTTACTTTGCCTATGCGCCTGTGCACGTGAAGTCTGATGGTAAGCCTGTCTGCAGTGCAGCGCATCTGACAAGCAACATCTCTGTGGAAGGCATCAAGGTGCACGCGATCGCCGCTGCAGTCCTCATATGGCTTACTCTTGCTAGCATTGAGGTCATGAGGTAGGATTCTGCATCGACACTCAGATATGCATTCTATAGCTGCCCAGTCCTCTTACCCCTGGACATGTTCGAGTGCGACTGCAGCGACAACCCTTGCCACAAGTCCGTCCGCCTTGAAGCGCTGCTCCTGCCGGCTAGGTAGCAGCATGTATGCTCATTCAAGAACGCTTAAAGCCATCCAGGCTTCAGGCAGAGGTGCCGACATGCGTACCTTCAAGCTCTCCGATGTCGGGAAAGACTATTCAGTGTCGCACAGCATGAAGATTCCGGGCCTCGAAATCACAGGCAGGCTAACCAGAGACCAAGTATGCAAAGGCGACAAAGTGTGCTTCGACATGCCCGATATTCATATCATCGAGAAAGCAGACGGTCATCATCTCGTGGAGATCGGCGCTATAAAGATTACTCACATTGGGGGTCCATTCCATATTGCATCCATCAAGCTCGTGGTACAACCAGTCTACACCAAGGAGTCTTCCTTTCCTGGCTGTGGTTGGATAGGTTTGGTTGAAACACCGAAAGTTGCAGCGGAGAGTCGAGCGGTCTTCTCACAGGACAATGAATGGGCGTGGCAATGGCAGGTAGTGTCAATGGATGAGCACAACACCAAAGTATTGGAACCGTTCTCTTTGTACATGATCAACTTCAAACAAGAGCTGCTTCAATTGCTCGTCACAGTGCATGTCGATGAAGTAGAAGACAAGCCAATGGGATGTTGCGACTTGAGGGCCACGCTGGAGACCAGTGTGACATTTCAACCCAACCATCCAGAGCTGAAAGAGTCCGACAATCCGTCCGAGATCGAGAAGGCAATACTTACTGCTGATTGGGTGCAACCGGCGAGTTTGAGCACGGCAGAGCCGCAGAACCAGACGATGCAATCTGAACCAGAAGACAAGGATCGCAAAGTCCGCATGCTCTTCTGCATTTATCCTTCTCCAAGCTCTCCTTAAAGACCTCAAGTCGAAGCTGCCATGCTGTTCTGCTGGCAGTGAAAACTGCGTCCCATAAGATGTGCACTGACGCTTGGTCTGCGGTCATCAATGCGTGTAAGGCCATGACAACTATCGCAGTGTCTCTGCGACTATAGAATCATCATAGAATTGTCTTAATCGTTAGTGGCAGATTTCTGCTAGATGGACCGATCAAGAAGGTTGTCTCGCCAGAGGCAAGCGCCCATGAATCAAGGCTCTCATCCCATATACTGATGTCCTTCTTTCGAATTTCGAACGAGATTGCGCTTGATTTGCCAGTGCCAAGATAGGACTTTGTGAAACCGCGTAGAACTTTGGGCGGCTCTCCAAGACCGCTTGCGAAGCTGATATAGAGCTGCGAGACCTCAGCACCGTCATACTTGCCAGTATTACGTATTTTCGCGGTGATGCTCATAAGGGTGTCATCGCGACCGGCCAGAGCAAAAGTGGTTTTATTGACCAGCCTGAGTTGGACATCGGAGTAATCGAAAGAAGTGTACGACAAGCCATAACCGAACTCGAAGCGGACTGGCTTATTATTTGCATCAGCTTGCCTGTAATCGATCAACAAATTCTCTGAGAAAAAGCTCTTTGGGTCGTTGTCGAGCGTTGAATTGACCGTGATATAGTCCGCGTCATTTTGCAGAATGGTGTACACGAGCTTGCCTGAGGGATTGACAGCCCCTTCAAGGATCGAAACAAGAGCACGACCAGACTCTTGACCAGCATATCCAGCGTTCAGAATTGCCATCACGTTAGGATGCTTGAATGCAATCTCCATATTGGTCGGGCCTGGAATATGGGCAACGACGATTGTGTTGGCACATCGATCAGCGACGTAAGTGATTAGATTGTCTCCGGCATTATCGAATCGTAGCGAAGTCCTGTCTCGCGACTCGCCAGCTAGCGCAGAAACAAAGACTAGACATGCTTCAGCAAAGTCGATGACACTGTTGAACACTGTCGGAGCGGCAGCAGGGTCATCTTGCAAGACAGCCGACACGTCCCACGCATTGTCCCGGGCTCGCCAACTGATTGCCGAAAAGGGATCGATCAGATACGACGGAGTCGCATAGCCGGAGCCAAAGCCGAGGAACACTGTACCGTTGTTGGGACTATTCTGCAAAGGTATGCCACTTTTCGGCCTGCCGTTTGCAGATGGGCCGGCATCGGTGCCAAAGAGACCAATACGAATGCCTTTTCGTAGAGGCAGCCCAAGTCCAGAAGAGTTCGAGTTCTTCAGCAAAACTGTTCCAGCTTCGGCCACTTCTCGAGCGATGTTGGCATGGCCGCCAGATCCGCCAATGATCTGATACGGATCCTGCTGGTCAATGAGAGAAGCGCCCGTCGGGAAGCCGTAATCTTGGCCAGACTCGAAATATGCGTAAACGACACGGGTCGCCATATCGTCCAACCTCGCCTGAAATGTTTTGCTGGTTGCGGCAAGCAGGACAAGTTCTGCACCAAATAGACCTTCGCCACCAGGCAAGTCCACATCCATACCTCCTAATGCTAGGCGCTTTGTCGATCCTACCATGAACGAAGAACCATAGTCGGAAACGATGAAGCCTCCAAATTCCCATTCAGTCTTTGCAATATTGAGCAGTTTGGCATTCGAGCAAGCATCCTCGCCGTTGACACGATTGTAGGAGCACATCATTGCCAAAGGTTTTGCACGCATGGCTTCCTCAAAGGGCCATAGGTAGAGCTCCCGCAAGGTACGATTTGTCACAATGGAATCAATCTGCTCGGCGTTCGACACATTAGTAGAACTCGGTAGAATCCCTGCAATGACAGCGACACTTGATAGAATTCCAGTCCAACGCAGAGTCTCTTGTTCGTACGCAACAAAGTGCCTTTTGTCAGCAATAGTCCAGGACTGAGAAGACATACTTTGGCGTGGCAATCACTCCGGCGTCCTGAATTCCTTTGACGGCCCAGTAGGAGGCAATACCATTCAGATATGGGTCGGAGCCAAAGCTCTCCCTAAGATTAGACAAATGGAAACGCGAAACATGACCCCAACCAGTTCCGTCCTGCGTATGGAGAGCGCCCCATTGGGCCGCCGGTGACAGGTGAGAAGGCAACGTGAATGCCCTTCTTGCGAAATTCGAGGCCTTGTGCCAAGGCGCGCTGATAAATGAGAGTCTTGTCCCAGGTAGCAGCAGCAACCACTTCAGCAGGAAATGCGGTTGTCCCAAATCCTAGAGCGACACCTGCTGGGCCGTCGCTGAAACACAAGGATGGGAAACCAAATCTTGGAAGCTCGCCAGTATTGCCGGTACATCGCGAGACTAGGCCCACACCAGTAGTCAAGTTGGCCTTTTCCTCATTTGTCAGTCCTTGCGTAAACGCAGCAGCTCGAAGCCAGTTCGGACTGGTCTTGTAAGCTGGATCACGCGCCGTAGCAGCCATCAAGAGCAGAGCTAGCGCGAGAAAGCTAATCATGCTCAGAGGTGGTTGCGGAGCAAGAGGCAGGCGCCTACTGTTTGATTTAAGCTTATAGACTTATTGACTTGATCGACTTTGTCGACTCTTGTTGACTTTGTCAATTAACAATTGCAAATCAACAAATCTTGCACTTTGAGATACAGACAGCTTGAAGCGGCTTTGCTAAGGCCAGGGGTTTGGCCCATTTCAGCTTCCAAGGCCCATCCATATCATATATGTGTAAAGTTTCGGGCCAGCTCTATTAAAAGTTGTTTCTCGGCTTCTGATTGGCGTAGTTTTTGATATTGCCTGCATCTGTCCCGTCCTATGGGCTGTGCGCGGGAGCGATGTCGAAGTTCGTGACAGAGCAGAATCCCTCATACTTTACGCTGTCAAAGGCGTCGGCATCACCAGTGCTCAGACTTTGGACGTTGCAGTCATCGGGATAGGTAGTGGCAGTCGCCGTGGAGCGGAACGCGAAAATCAGGCGTCAGAATTCAACGAGATGGGCACATCACCGGAATTGGCTCCTCGTGTTGAAAGCTGATCGCTACAATGGATGGCATGTCTAATCTCAGAGCATCGTGTTCATTCTAGATTCGGCGTCCAAAGGCACGCACACGCTTGATGCCACCGTCAGGGTGCATGCATACTTTGATGTGGGTGAATGGCCCAGCATCCGCATTTTGATATTTGTGTTCCAAATCCGCCTTTGTTGCACTTCGTTCGACAATGCATTTCCAGGAAGCTTGTTGGAGCGAAGAAAGGTCGTCGCTTGTTGATTGCGTGGCAAACACTTCAACACTTTGTGGGTAATTCCCCCTGAAGTGGATAGTGTCTACCACAATCTGTTCAATGTTGGTCGGCGCGCCAAGTTTGATGATGGCCCAGTCAAAGTGTCCGGGTGCGCGTGAGCGTGAAGTCTCCCAGCCATCTCCCATATCGTGTCCTCTGCCAGGAAGGATCAGATTTTGAATACGGCCAAAGTGTTGATCAGAACAATGCAAAGCAATGGCGCCATTGCGCACCGATGCCATATCTAGGAGCGTTGTCTTGTCCTGAGGGAATGTTGGCTTGACTTTGCCATAGAGTCTGAAGCGCGCAACGCCACCGTCGGGATGCTGGTGCAGACGTACATGTGTATACAGTTCAGATACTGGTTGCTCGAGCACGAAGAAGTGCCTTTGCGAGGGTCCACAAGGCGTCTTTGCAATGGCCTCGGTCCATTGTGCATCGGCCAAATCCTGACCCTCCTGGAGGATGCAACCGTCCACGGAAATAGCAGGTGCTTCATTGCCATTGAAGAAGGCTGTATCTATCTCGCAAGCTTCCATGTAGCCTGTTATGCCTAGCTTGATAATGACCCAATCAGTAGGCTGCTGGTTGTGCCGTCTCGTCTCCCATCCATCAAACCACTTGCCGCTTGGCACGTACAAGTCTGGCTTGAAGACTGGCGGCTTTGGATTGATAAGGTTCTTGGCCTCAGCAAAGAATTCATCAGAGCAAGCAAGGGTCTCTCCTCCAACTGCTGAGGACACAAGATCGATCAAATTGCCATCCATCTGTGCTTCTTCTACGCGCTTGACCTTCGACATGGTGTAGAAGCTGTACTTGTAGAGCTAAAGCGTTGACAAAGTAGTGATATCCGAGCAGATGTATAGGTATGTATACGCCAGAGATAGATCTAATCAAAGGAGCTCGGGCAAATGCGAATTCAGCTGCTGCCTTGAAGTCTCTTCAGAGATTTCCGCTGACAGGCGAAACTCAAATGTGGCACAGTCAGTCACACTAGCCACAGCGAACAGTACGCATTTCTGGACACGCAGACAAACAGGAAAGGGCAGAGACGGACGCGGTGGGCCGTTGAGCCAGAGGGTACTGTGCTACAAGGATTGGCTGGAGAAGCGGAAGGCTTCTTCTGAGAGCAAGTCATTCTTCGAGCCTGCTTGATTGGAAGCATAGCTCGTAAGATTCCTGGCGGGGTCGTCTCATCGTCATGTCAGCATTTAACGCGGCCATGCTGCCGATGGGCGCCTATGACGAGCCGGAAGTAGATCCAGTCACTGAATCAAATACAAGTCATGGGTCTCCCCAGGAGGAGATGCATGAATCGATTGCGCCGATGGAAGTCAAGGACAATTCAAAAGATGAGCCTAATCCTGGTCTTATACATGAGACGCCGTCAAGAGAGCAACCCCAAGTCGATGGTCCGACACACGGATCGCAGATGGAGCATGATATCTCGTCTCGCTCACATAATTCAGTTGACCCGACCGCGAGTAGCAGCGTAATGCAAAGCAATGTGCCTATAGTACCTGCAACTGGAAACACGACTGAGACCAGACATGCTGATGATGAATCCGGAGAGCGAAAGTTGGAGCCATACAATACGCAAAGTTTGGCCATTGACGAGAATGATGATCAAAGAGACGCGACTACCACGGTTCCCCAAGCACATGCCGAAAGCCATGCCACACCGATCGCGGAGGCTGAGAATGGTGCAGATAATCAGCGCTCTCCACTGCTCGAGACGGGCCACTTAGCGCGATCAATAGAGCCTAGCTTCTTTGACGATGCCGCAAATCAAACTGAGGGCCGAGGGGACTTTTTTGATTCGCTCGACAACTCAGTGTCGGCTCCAGTACAGCGCGAAGCGCCTGCACCAGTCTTGTCGAGGTCGGTCTTCGATGGACTCTACGATACACGACAGAGTGATCAGATGAATGCATCAGAGCCACAGTCAAGCGATCCGAGGACAACACTGCCTCCAATCGAGACACAGCCATTTCAAGAGGAAGTGATTGCTCCTAACTCTGCCTCCTTCTTCGACAAGTTAGAGCCTGCGGAGCAGAATAATCCATTGACCTCAGCGTCAGCGCCTGCGCAGGAGCCGGCATCGGCAAGCTTTTTCGACGAGCTTGCAGCAGCTGCAGAAGTTCAAGATGCGCCGAGATCGTCATCAAGTCGCTCAAAACGTGAAGTTGTCGCTGAATCGACGCTGCAAGCACAAACGTCCGAACATCCGCTGCCGTCAATTTCTCAAGCTCAGCAAATGGCTACGACCGACGAGGAAGAATTCGACCTTGACGCAGAGCTTGGCGAGTTCGATCTGGAAGCAGAGCTTGGCGATGACTTTGCCGATCTTGATGCTACCTACGAAATCACAAGTAGCAAGGCAGCGACTCCGAAGCCGACAGCGCCTGAACCAGCACCTAAAGCGCCATACGTCAATCCCTACAAACCATCGGCAGAAGCAGTGACAGCCTATCAGCCGCTACAACAAGAGCAGCAATCTCATGTTTTCACACCTGCCAATCCGGCCACAATAGGTCGGGCGCCTTCTTATGCCCCTGCTGCTGTCACTCCATATACTATGTCTGCACGACAAGCGCCACTGCAATCTGCAAAGCCGTCCGCGCCGTCTTTTGTGGCAGGCAAGGCAAGCTACACGGATCCTTATGCCTTGCCAGAGAATCTTGTGCAGACGAAACGGATTCGTCCACCGGTGCATACGCTCAAGGCTGCACAGAGTGTTCCGAATCTGCATAACAGTTACACAGCGAAGCAGAGACCAGGACAAAGCACATCAATGCTCAGATCGGCTGTAGCTCCAAATGCACCGCCTAGTGCGCCTCCCATGGCGAGACCTCCAACGGGCAACCGTATTGTATCCATGCCACAAGTCTCGCAATTGGCCAGACAGCAGCAGCTGTCTCAACAGCCGCCGCAACAGCCGCATCTTGCAAGGAATACCGACTCAAGGTACAATCCACCGCCGCAGGCAGCCATTAGCGACCAAGATCAGCCTGCGCAATTACAGCAGCAGCGACAACCACAGCAGGCACAGCGGCCTTCCCAACGTCTGACTTCTCAGGCAGGTCTTCCCATACAGCAGGCATCGCCGCACGCGCCCCGTCCTGCTGCGGTGCAACAGCCATCTTCAGCGTATTCTCGTCGAGATTCGGTGGGAAGCAACAATTCTGCAAATGCTCAAACGCAGCATCGTCCATACTACTCACCACCCTCTACACGCAGTGCTGTACCTGGCATGAGAAGCCAATTCGCTTCTGATTATCAACAACGGCATCAACGCGGCCTCTCGGGAGCTTCTACAAGCACAAGTGACGAGCGGGATCATGCCATGGGACAATTTCTGCAGAATCAGCACGGAGCAGAAAGGGAGATGCATATGGACGAATTTTCAAAAGTCGCTGAGGATATTGTAGAGACTCAGGCACAACAGCAAGGGAAGTACACCGATGCCGGTCAAAGACGGCAGTCATCATTTGCCGGCCAGCAACAATTCTCTCGGCAGTCTCAGGATCATGGTGGGCAGCAAGCTAAATACTTGCCACAGCAGGCACAACAATACACTGCTCAGATGCCACAGCAGCAGATTCCCTCGCAGCAGCATAATCAGCAGTATGCTCCTCAGCAGTTCATCGCTCGACATCAAAAGCCCGCGGGTTTTGCACAGCCGCAGAATGGTCCATATGCGCCGAGCGAGCTTGCTGCCAACGATGCAGGCATCCATCAAGCCAGACAACCACTCAAAAGTTATGATCCTTCGCAAAGCGCCGCGTTGCAGCATGCTTCGGTTGAAGTCTTTGACAAGCCTCCTAGGGCACTTTCTCGCGAACCTGGAATGCTGCCCAGACGGTCCACGGAGATTGAGCCTCAGACAAGACGAGCACGCCAGTCTCCCGATTATTCGAAGCCACCGCCCGGACGACACTCACTTGATGGCAGTCGTCCACCAAAATCTGTCACGGAATTGAGTCGACCCAATTCACGCGCATCTAGTTCCGGTCGTATGGCTATGACTGAGCCTTCGTTCAGCCCTCGACCATCGAAAGTTTCAATGTACCAGCCAGGGGTTCCTGTACGCACAAATAGCGCGACTCAGTCTCGCACTGGGACCATGTACCCGATGACGACTGGCTCCGACGCAAATCGCACACTTGACACACCGCATCCAAAAGCGCGATTCGCATTCGGTGGACGCTTGGTGGTTTGTCCGATCGAGCAACCCAATGCTTTCTCCCATGCATCTGCCATACCACGACCGATCTCCATTTCGGCTCCTGACGCGACGCTTTCCGGACCATTCAAAGCTGATTTCATAGGACCGCTTGTTCATGGCAAGCAGAATGCTAAGCAAAAGAAAAGCGAAGCCCAGGCTTGGTTCGAAAGTAACAGCGCTTCATCGCACGACGAAGACACGAGACTTCTCTATCGTACACTTGCGTTGTTGATAGAGCACAATGGGCAAGTCTTGCAAACGTAAGTCTGTCATGTACATAACTCAACTAATGGCAGTCCTGCAGCGCGATCGGCTCTGATAATTGAGCTATGTCCAGAGCTCAGCGGCTCTCTTGATGCAGACGACAGTGCAAACTTTCGTGTTCCAGCTGCCATGATGCATCCTGTTCAGGATGACGAAGGTCGCGTGTTGTCATCGCAGACTTTGACAGACACTTCGCTGCAAAGGCTTGTAGAGTTATTGACTCGCGGCAAGCAGACGGCTGCGTTGCAGCATGCATGCGAGCATAGGCTCTGGTCGCATGCGTTGCTCATCGCATCTCGCATTGATGGTGATGCATGGACCTCTGTAGTACGAGAGTTCACACAGGCCGAACTGCAGGAGGACACTGAAGCTGCTCAAAGCTTGAGCTTCTTGTACAAGATGCTCGCCGTGCGGTCTACCAGTGACCTAGCTCAGCTTGGAGCAAGAGATTTTGCATATGGAGCAACGACCTGGCGCAAATCATTGGCAATGCTTCTTGCAAATGACAAACAGGCTGACATCAGCTTGCCAGCGTTCGCCAACGCTCTCATGGCTCAAGGACAGGTCCTGCCATCGCTACTCTGCCAAGTACTCTTGTGCAAACCTGCTGCTGTCCCGGGTTCTCTGGATGCGGGCATCGCCGTTCTATTTGGGTCACTCACTACGCTTGCTGCGCAATCCAGCTCGCCTGGCTATAATGCAGCCCTTGTTTGCTCGGAAACTGTCGAGCTACTCGTCGTGCTAGCTCAGCCGAAGTTTGCGGGCTTTGCACAGTTGATGCCGCACAAATTGCAGTATGTTTCGATGCTGGCGGATTGCGGTGCCTACAATCAGGCACTCCGATATTGTGAAGCTTTGACGGCTACGTTGAAATTGCTGCCGCGACAGAGTCAAAAAGAAGCGTCGCCTGTGCAACCTGCCCTGATTGAGCAGCTCAAGCAGCGTACGATGCAGCTTGAAGCACTCGTCAGTGATGAACCAAGTGCGTGGCTGGCCGGACGTGTCTCAAAGGGCAAAATGGACTCGATTTGGGGGTCACTCGAGAACAAGTTCAACAAATTCATCTCTGGTGAAGAAGCAGGTTCTGAAGCCAAGATAGACGCTACGCAAGGAGGTGGAGGAGCTGCTGTTTTAGGCAAGGGCCCCTTTGCCCACGTCTTGCCTACTCCAACTCTCAGTCGTGTAGGCAGCGATGCAGATTTGACTTTTGGTAATCAGATGCAGAGCAGCGGTGCGCCCTCGCCTGTTCACGAAATACACAGCTACCCATTTACTCAAAGTGGTCCTGCTTCAGGATATGCGTCGCCAATGGAAGGCAGAGCTGGAAGTGCGAAGCGCGATGCGAGTAACTACGCTCCGAACCAATATGCTCCCAATCAACAGCAGCAACGCCCGTATTCGCCCGCTACAGGCACGTTCCAGCAATCCCGATATGGTGCCCCGCAAGGCCTGGGCTTAGTCCGCCAGTCGTCTTATGGACCTGATTCTGGGCATGAAGGATATGGCCAAGCCCAATACGATCGATTGCAACAGCCCGCTCAACAAGCATTTAACGCAGGGGCGACTAGACGTTCTAGTCAGGACGTCTATGGCCAAAATCAGCAGCCGCAACAGCGCAACGCTGCACAGCAGCCGCTACATGCGCAGTCGGATGTCACTGGTGGCTATGGTCAACCAGAAGCGCCAGCTTCACGGTACCAACCTACTACATCTTCCCAGTCTCAGTACCAGCCGGCGACGCCGCAAGCTGACGCTAAACCGGAAAGACCAGAGACACCAGCACAGGAGACTCAGGCGAAAGAGACGGAGGAGGCGACGAGCAAGACTGATACAAGCAATGCAGTAGCTGCAAGTCCAAAGTCGACATGGCTCGGTGGATGGTTTTCTAGGAAGAAGGATTCGCCCGCACCTGCAGAACAATCTAAGCCTGGGGAGTCGCCCAAAGTGCACAAGGCGAAGCTTGGAGAGGGCATGTCACTTGTCTACGATCCAGTGACGAAAAAGTGGACGAATCCAAATGGCTCGATGCCCGAGGAGAAAAAACTGTCTGCGCCGCCGCCGGCTGCGAAACCCAAGCCCGCGATGCCAAGTGGCATGCCTCCAGTCACGTCGCAGCAGCCTTCACCATCGCCTGCTGGTCCCGGCTCTGCGGCGACATTGCCTTCACGGCCTCCTGCCGCCAGACCTGCTGTGCCAGCGGCTGCTGCAAATCCTGACGACGCGCTTGCAGCGCTTCTGGGTGCGAATACTAAGCCGCGGCCTCGTCGCGCTGGTGCGCCTGGTGCAACACCGCCGACGACTGGGGATGCTGAGGATGCTGAGGGTCCCGGTCAGATGCGTAGCGGTGCGACTATGCCGAGACGCAAACCGCGGGCCAAGGCTCGATATGTGGATGTCTTTTCCGAGGGCGGTGGTCCAGCCCCTTAGGCATTGATGTAGAATAGCTCCTGAAATATTCAAAGAGCTTCACAGACTATCCCAGGAACGCTTCACGTTGCATGACAGTTGTGTCGAACTTGATGAGATATACTGTCTTGAGAGGTAGCTCTGGCGTTGCAGCAGAATGTGCTGTGACATTGCAAGCAAATCCAGCAGCATCCAGACAACCTTCTAGGATGCCTGCCACGAATGCGGCACAGGAAAGCGCACCAAGCTCTTTAGGTGTGCTGATAAATGTACAGACAAGCGGCGCGTTATCGTAAATCATGTACTCGTCTTGAGCATCTCTGGCCGCTTCAAGCGCATCTGCAGATTTGTTGAAAAGTGTGCGCCAAAGCGTCCCTGAAACCCATTGCAGCATACCCAGGAGACGGTGTTCGCGTTTTCTGGAGCGCGACGCGTCTCGACAGCAGCTAAGGTCTAGCGCACGCACACCAACACGATAGCCGTGGTCTGCCAGCTTGCGTTCTAGCTCTGGCACACCTTTGCATGTCTTTTGCAGATTCTGTACAAGCGCAGAGAATAAAAAAGCTAGCGCTGCGAGCGATGATTCTTGTTTGGCAGTGCGCTGCAGATTGCGCGCATAGATGTCTGGCCGTGCATGACTGCCGGAAGCAGACGGCCCTGATGGATAGATAGCAGGCCTGTTTGGACTCAGTGAAGCAATAGCAAATGGCTGCGTGTGAGCCATGTCCCTGCTCCTTTAGCTCTAGCTCTAGCTCAAGCTGCAGTAACTCTTCTTGTTTTATGTCGTCGTTTGACTTTCTTCACTCAACCAAGAAAAAGGCGACAAAGAACAAGAACACAAGATGGCAAGCTGGTTCAGGCTATCAGACGAGACAAGAGAGCGCCTCGCAACACTCATTGAGTTCTCACGTGTGACGCTTCACTACACATACATTCCGCTGTACGGGCTTCCTTGGGCATCCGCTTTTTGCTAACATGCAGAATCATCTACCTCGGATATACACGCTCGAGCCCGCGCCCGGAGCTGCTCCGGTGAGTTGCCATTCTTGTTTGAGTCCTTGCTAATCATTCAGACTCCTCTCGCCGCTTTCACAGTAGACTCACAACGTCCATGCATCAACAGTCTATGTTCTAGCAATGCTCTCCTCTATCGCTCGCTTGCTGCTTTCTATACAGATCCACCCATGCTCACTGTCTTCCAATCCAAGTTGAGTCGCCCGCTCGGAGGCGCATACGCATCTACAGCTGCGCATACTTCAGCCGCCGTCCTTGCTTCGACGAGTATATGCCGCTGCGTTTCGCCGACGAATCCTTCCTTGACGGCTTTATCCAGAAACGCAATGAGATCGTCATAGAAACCATCGACGTTGAACAAGACGATGGCGCGCTCGTGAATACCCAGCTGCGACCAGGTTGCGATTTCGAATAATTCCTCGAGTGTGCCAAGGCCGCCGGGCATACTAACAAAAGCAGTACTCCGCTCTGCCATCATGCGCTTCCGTGTATGCATGTCATCGACGAGGATCGTCTCGCCGAACTGAGACACATCGATATTGGCATTGCGCTCTCTTTGCGTCAGCGCGCGTGGAATGATGCCTGTTACGCGGCGCCCTTCTTCAATGCAGCTCGACGCAATCACACCCATGAGACCTGTTGTGCCGCCACCTCAAATTATTAGCCTTGCTGCTTGTATACAACGCGTCAGATGCTTTACCGTAGACGAGGTCCCATGATCGCGCGGCCATTTCAGTCGCTAATTGCTTGGCTGCTTGCGCATACTTGTCTGACTTGCCTGCAGATGAACCGCAAAAGACACATAGCGTATGCTGCGTCCCTGCCATGCTCTCTTTGTATCGCAGCTTAAGCTTTGTATCTCTTGTCGCATCTGTCGTAGTAGGCTGCCTAACCCTAGAGATTACGCGGCTCAAACAGGGGAAAACGGCTGCTACGAATACTAAGACTAGTACTAATAGTAGCTCAGTGCTTGTGCTAGCCATCTATTCAGCTGCTTGTGCTTGTAGACATCATCTACAAGTCTGTTTGCATCACACTTTGCATTTCGCTTCCACTCGTTGCAGTCGCTCTGCTTCAACAGCGCAAGACCTTCTAGAAAAGTCTTTTCGTCAGCTCTATTTTCCTTTCACCTTACATCTGCTCGCTGCAGCAGCACTTGTACCGCTCGCAAAATGGATGTACATCTCTATATCTACGATCTCTCGAATGGCCTCGCCAAAAGCATGTCTGTCGCACTGACGGGCACTTACTTTGAAGCCATTTACCACACCTCCATTGTGCTCAATAACAGAGAATACTTTTTTGGTGGTTCTGGCATAGAATCAACAAGTCCACCTGGACAAGGTCATTCCTATGGCAGCCCTATTGAGCGTCGCAAGATGGGTAAAACTGATAAAAGTGTCGCCGATTGGCAAGACTTTTTGCATAGATGCGCGCACGATTATGGCGTAGGCAAATATCACCTGCTCGAACATAATTGCAATACCTTCTCGGACTATGCATTACAATTTCTGCTTAATGTCAAGATCCCGGCTGAGATTAGCAGCTTGCCCGCTGCGTTTCTCGCCACACCTTTCGGCAAGATGTTCAAGCCGCAGATTGACGCCATGTATGCACCCAATGCCAATGCTGGCGCACGAACAGAGGCACCCATCTCAGGGCCTACTTCTTCGGCTGCAAAGGAAGGCCATCCTGCCCGAGAGTCGCGCGTCAAGGAGGCACATCAATTTCTGAATACGCCAACTTTATCCAAGGTATTTGGTAAGATCAAGACGCAAGAGTCTGGTTTATCAAACGATCAGATCGATGCAGCGGAGGACTACGTTGCGAGTGTCATTGCAGGCAAGCCAAAGGACAGCCAAGCAGCTGCCACCACTCAGTTATTGGAAAAGTATCTGCAAAATGTTGTGCTACCAGATGCATTTCCTGGACTCGACTTGCTTCGTCTGCTCGTTACAAATGCACACTTTGCTTCACAGCTTGCAGGGTCGCCTCTGCTCGACACTGTGCTCGGAATGGCTCCCTCGGAAAGCAAGGAAGATGCATCGACCTTTGGCGTACAGCTGAAATTCCTTGCCAATAGCTTGGTCCAGGCGAAAACACGCACAGCGGTGGGTAAACGCCTTGAGTCGGCCTTCTTGGAGCGCGTAGCGGCATCACTGCTGAACGACTCAGTGACAGTGCGCAGTACGGGACTCAAGGCGATATGGAATGTGCTTATTTTGGCGCCAGAAGACAAAATTACAGAAGATTTCCGCGTGGCATGCCTAGCATCAGTGGATGCCATGTCGAAGCGGGAAGGCGAGGGTGGTCAGGGTGAGCGTGAGGAGCGTGACTTGATGCGCAAGATCATCAAGGAGCTGATGGCGCAGGGCGGCATGGAGACTCTGCAGATGGCAGATGTGCTAGAGATCAACATATAGCTGTAGAAGGCAGGCATAGATGGACAGCTGCATGTGGTCGATTTCTCTCACGGTTCAAAGGCAAAAAATTGTCGCAAAACCCAAAAACCAAGAAAGAGAGACAGTCACGGCCCGTACTTCAGAGGAGAGGCAGGGGTAGAAAGCGATACTCTGGAGAGGCCTGCTTTGCTACAACAGCCATGTCCGAGTCAGCGCAGCAGCAGCAGTCCACAGAACAGCAGGTGGAAGTATGGAAGGTCAAAAAGCTCATTAAATCACTCGAGCAGGCCCGCGGAAATGGTACGAGCATGATTTCCCTCATCATACCGCCAAAGGACCAGATTTCACGCGTGTCAAAGATGTTGGCGGACGAGTATGGAACGGCCTCCAATATCAAATCGCGTGTCAACAGATTGTCGGTGTTGGGCGCCATTACGAGTACCAAGGAGCGTTTAAAGCTTTACAATCGTGTCCCAAAGAACGGTCTTGTTGTGTACTGCGGCGATGTCATTACAGACGAAGGAAAGGAGCGCAAGCTGAATATCGATTTTGAGCCATTCAAGCCCATCAACACCTCTCTCTACCTATGCGACAACAAATTCCACACAGAAGCCCTTTCAGAGCTGCTAGAATCGGATACTCGTTTCGGATTCATCGTCATGGACGGAAACGGAGTCTTATATGGAACCCTGACAGGCAATACGCGCGACGTGCTACACAAATTCACCGTTGACTTGCCCAAGAAGCACGGTCGAGGTGGTCAATCAGCCTTGCGTTTCTCGCGTCTGAGAGACGAAAAGCGGCACAACTATGTTCGCAAAGTAGCAGAGACGGCGGTGCAATTCTTCATCACAAACGATAAATGCAACTGTACGGGACTTGTGCTTGCGGGATCAGCAGATTTCAAGACAGAGTTGTCACAGAGTGACATGTTTGACGGGAGATTGCAGGCCAAGATCTTGAAGATTGTGGATGTATCGTATGGAGGTGAAAACGGCTTCAACCAAGCCATCGAATTGGCGGGCGAGACACTATCAAATGTCAAGTTTGTGCAAGAAAAGAAGCTCATTCAACGGTACTTTGATGAGATTGCAAAAGATACAGGCAAATACTGCTTTGGCGTGGAGGATACATTGAAAGGATTGGATGCTGGTGCGGTGGATACATTGATCGTGTTTGAGAATCTGGATGTCATGCGTTACACGCTCAAGAACGAAGAAGGCGAAGAGCGAATTGTGCATGCTACGCCTCGGGAAGAAGAGCTCAAAAAGGATTTGTTCAAGGACCCGGACACGGGTGCTGATCTTGAAATTGTCGAACGGAAGCCGCTGCTTGAATGGCTCGCAGACAATTACCAAGGCTTCGGTGCGACATTAGAGTTTGTGACAGATAAGTCGCAAGAGGGTTCACAATTCTTCAAGGGATTCGGTGGTATTGGCGGCATTTTGCGGTACAAGCTTGACTTGAGTCTCATGGTGGAAGACGACGACGAGTTTTACGATGACGACTCTGATTGAGCCACTCATTTAATCATCTGTATACAACCATCTCATCTGTTCCCCACTCCTGATCAATCTCATCTAGAGCTTCCTCTGTTGCACGGCTCTGCCTCTGCTAGTCCAAGCTTTCATCTAAGCTTCATTTTCGGCTCCGCGTGGCTTTGCTGCCGTTGCGTGGTAAATTGAACACTTATTCTACAAGCTAAACCCGCATCTATACAATCATTCAGCAGTAATGGGGCCTCGCAAGTACGCAGAGCTCATCTCTGTCGTTCGCAACGAAGGCGACTTTGCCTCTTATGCCATCGCTGCTAGAGTACGGCTCTACAACGACTCAACCAGTCGCTCATCTGTAGGATTTCAACGCGGGAGAGCGTATTGTCACACTCGAAGGCACAACACCTGGGAAGAAGGCGTACAGCTCTGTTCAGCGAAGCAAGGATGAGCATTTCGAGCTCAACAGTGACTTTGTCTTCATGAACCACTCTTGCGATCCGAACGTGATCATCAATGTTGAAAATGCAGATGATATGTACTTCGAAGCACGTCGAGACATTGCCAAGGACGAGAAGCTCGGGTTCTTCTATCCAAGCACAGAGGTAATCATTCAAGCTCCAGCTTTGGGACTAATCATAGTATGATATGGGACAACCGTTTGACTGTACTTGCAAGGCGAAGAACTGCATAGGGCAAGTTTCAGGTGCAAAGGCATTGAGCCTCCAGGCACTTCGGCAGCACGGGTACATCAACCAGCATATCGTGGCACTCAAGGAAGCGGAACAGACAAACTGATGACGCATTGACGAAGCACCAAAATGACATAGACTATAGAACGCAATGCAACGCTTTATGCCAATTCTTCCTTGCTGGTCTCAACAGCTTGAACAGCTACAACTTGCTCACTGTCGGCCTCAAGCAGCTTTTCCTCATTGTTCTTGCTAAGCATCTTGATGGCTGGAGCGAGACTTTCTCCGGTGGCTCGCGCATAAAGTGTCTCCTTCTCCTTTCTAGCAAGCATCATCTGCACGGTCACCTTGCTCTTCCATAATGGCAGCAAGAGCACATTTGGCACTTTGCTTTCTGCCTCTCTACTCAAATCGCAGCGCACGAGATAGCAGCCATACGGCTTGCCATCAAGTTGCTGTATGACAGAGCTGTCTGATGATGGAAATAGGTCTGCTTTGGGATACTCGTGCTGCATGAAGATTTTGAGCTCCGCCAGATTGCAGGTGACAACCTTGTCGGCAGCTACATGAGGTTCAACAACATCCATACAATCGCTCGACAGCCTCCAAGCACAAACTTCTGCAGCTGCTTCAGAACCAGGCGTCGTCATGTGTGCGACAGTGTTCTTGCATAGCATCTTGACGCCAGCGTGCACAAATCGAAGACGGCCCATATTGTGCTGAATCAGCGTCTTGGCCTTGGCTGAAGCATAATAAATGGAACGCACAGGCTCGCCGCTGATGTTGCGAGAGAGGAAGCAATCGAGGGGCAGTTCAGACTTGTCGAAGCCGTAGTAGCGAATGATGCCTTGGATCTCCTCGTGGGAAGGGCTGAGGAAGGTAAAATATTCATCGTTGAGCGAGCGCATAAATTTTGGCTTGTCAATGATGTTTTCCTGCGGCGCATCGTCCGCAACTGCAGCAGGCTGTGATACCTCCTGAGTCTCTGTGGCAGGATCTATTGTCGTTTCCTGGACTAGATCTGGTTTGCTGCGCTTACTTGACGCCCGAGGACTCGAGGTCTCTGCCTGTCGCTTCTTGTATCTTACACTTTCCATATCGCTCAAATCCACTTCGGCTGATTTTTCAAGCACAGCAACAAAGAATCCGCCAGTGTCCTGTAGATGCGGATATATGCGCAGACATCGCTCAAGATGCAGACTCTGTGCAACTTCCGCTTTAGGTGGAAAGATCGACGCTGGGAAGCGATGTCTTTTTGACTCCTCGATCTCCTCAATGCTGTTTATTGTCTTGCCTGCATTGTCTGTACATAGCCAGGTATGCAGCCCTGGACGTCGGACAAGGTCTGGCAATTCACCAGCGACATCCACGAGATGCACCGCTCCTTGCGTTTTTGAAAGGACTGCATGGAGAACAGCTTCATTTTCTATCGGGTTGAGCGAGCATGTCGAGTAGACCAGCCGACCACCTACCGCGAGCAATTGAAGTCCGCGCTTTAGGCAATTCACTTGCGTGGGGTGGAGCGATAGACCTGAGGTGGGCTGCCACGCTCGCCAAATATCGACGTTCTTTCGAAGCGTGCCATCGCCTGAACACGGGACATCGGCCAAGATGCGATCAAAGCGTTGTGCCGTGCCTTGCTTGTCGACCTGGAAATTCGGGATGCAAGTGGCATCATGGTTGGTGACCACGAGATTTGGCGAGTTGAGACGCTTGACTTGATGGACGAGCATGTAGGCGCGCTTGTAGTCGCTGTCGTTGGCCACGACCAGGCCTTTCGGTTGCTTTCCTTGTTCTGCCGCTCTCGCATGTAAGAGCTCAACCATCTGTGATGTTTTTGAGCCTGGTGCAGCGCACATATCCAAACACACTGAATCACCGCGAATATCCATCAACAAAGGTGGTACCATACTAACAGCCTCCTGCCGTATCATATTACCAGACTCGGTCTCCATAACCAGAAAGCGCTGAAACTGCTTGAATTGGGCATCTTTTCGCAGAGCGGTCTTTGGAACATCGAGCTGGTAAGCCAGACGCTCCGGGTACCATGAAATTGGCCTTGGCGGCGCAATCGGCTGACCTTCGTACTCCTTGTCTTTTAGAGATGGCAGCAATGCTCGTTCCATGTAGTCTTGAAGCAACCTGCAGTTCTCTCGATTGCCCGTGATGCGGAATGTAGTCGGTAGATTCCGCTGAAAGGCCTCCATCATCTGCGTAAAGTCTTCCTCGGAATCACAAATCTTTTGACTGCGATAGTACTGTTCGAAACGCCCATTCACTGGCGCATCCTGCTGCCAATCGGCTCCGCGAGGCTTGCTTGGCCTTGAGGGCCCTTTGCCTTTGCGTGCCATGACTATTTCTTGCTTATACTCGCTCTTGCAATTGATGCTCAAGCTTGTCACGTACCAAAAATGTCGCCAATTTCTCACGCCTGCTCAAGCACACATACAAAGACTATAAGGCTGAGAAGCTGTCAAAGGACTTGTAATTGCGCCGGGGCTTCGATTGGCTAACGGAAGCTATTTTATCTCTTCAGCCGTAAGCCAGGATGGTCACCGCAAAGCCATCTGATCTCCATTGTTCAGCACAATAACCTTTGATATTGGGTTTGATTGTACCGAAAACTGTGCTTCGTCTGTCAGGAACTTTCTTCTTAACGTTGAATTTCTCGATCAAACACCCAATATCAAAGGTTTTGGCACAAGCAAAATCTTCAGCTCTTTCATATGAGACTTACAAGGTTTGTGCCCCTGCGCGCGGCCTATCTACATTGACGTGGAGTATACACGCATGCTCATAGCTGCGATGGTCTCAAGCGATCGAAAAGTATAGTGCGGGCCTCAGACCCGGTAGGACACTTCTTCAGTTTTCATTTCGAGTCACAGACCATCATCGCAAGATGGTCAAGTGCCCATAGTCTTTTTACAAGGACATTGTTTATGTCTTGCGTTTTGCACTTAGGCTTGGAAACTCAGGTCACACGAGCAAGCGTCGCGAGATCTTGCTGTTTTGCGTCGTTGGCGATGACGATGAGGGGAACGATTTGGGCCATTGCAGCGGTCATACTACCTGATGTAGCTACAAGCCGCCGCCGGCAGATGACTGAGCTACTCCAAAAGCTTGGCATCTCGAAACCAACATCGTTCCGACCACTGTGCGCCCCAGGTCTCACAAACATCCTTACAGCACTATGACCAGCTTGCTTCGAGGCCATGAGCAAGCACTTCCTGCCAGCATTCCATGATCCTGGTCCGGGCCAGTCTCTTTTCTGGGATGGGATCATGTTGTCTAGATTCTTTTGTGGAACCTGATGCGCACCAACAATAATCGAGAGACAATTCCGGGGAACGAAGCAGAAAAACGGAAACTAAATTCCCCAACTGCTGCCTGTTTCCGTCTGGAGAGAGTGAGATGCACCTTAATGGTGATGTCCATAATGTGCACCGCTCCGGCCGGCATCGCGTGACTCAGAGTCCTCCCGAACGATGTATAAAGTGATGCCCGTCTGCCACCTGTCTCGAATAGCTGCCTTTCGGTAAGACAAGATGCTCGTTTCATCCCTCTTCCTCGCCGCTGTTGCGACAGCCATACCGCATGAAAAGCGACAGACACTGTCTAGTCAGTCAGCCGTGATTCTTCCCCCAAGCACAAGCCCATTCTATGTGCCAAGCAGCGGCTGGGAGATGACCACACCAGGAACTATCCTGCGTGTGCGAAATGCCCCAGGTAATCTTTCAACCCTGTTCAATGCAAGTGCCGCATACCAAATCCTCTTCCGAACAACCGACAGCTTGTACAATGCAACTTATGCCGTCACGACGCTTTTCGTCCCCCAAAACGCTTCTGGTCAAGCTCTGCTCAATTACCAGATCCCGTACGATTCCGCAGATGTGGACGCATCCCCGAGTTATGCGCTTTATGGAGGCGCAAATAGCGATATGGTCATGGCTTTGAAGAAGGGCTGGCATGTTCACACGACCGACTATGAAGGCCCTAATGCCTCCTTCGTTGCCGGTGTCATGTCTGGTCATGCGACCATCGACTCGATTCGCGCCGTTAAGGCGGTCGGTTTAGGTTTGCAGGAAGATGCACGCGTGGCCTTGTGGGGTTACAGTGGTGGCAGTCTTGCAGGTGAGTGGGGTCTTGAGCTTGCACCTAGCTATGCGCCTGAATTGGAGATTGCCGGCGCAGCCTTTGGTGGTCTCACACCGAATGCGACAGATGTTTTGCTCACTACGAGCGGAACATTGTACGCAGGTCTCAACTTTGCCGGTACCATTGGTCTCGCTTCTCAGCATCCAGAGGCCTACGCATTCCTCATCAGTCAGCTTAAGACGGATGGACCATACAACCGTACAGGGTTCCTTGCAGCACGCAACTACACCCTGAATGAAGCAATCGTGGCTTATTCCAGACAAAATATTTCAGACTACTTTGTGAATGGCATGACGGCATTACAAGCACCAATTTTGCAAAGGGTACAGGATTACGATGGCATTATGGGCAGGCGCAATACGCCCCAGGTGCCCATGTTTTGGTACCAAGCAATTGGTGACGAGGTGACCAACATCACCAACACGGAGAAGCTGTACACACGCTACTGCGAGATCAGCTACACCAACATCTTCTTCCAGCGCAACACGGTGGGCGGACACACAACTGAGAGCAGCAATGGTCTTGGTCGTGCTATGGACTTTTTGAGCAAGGCGCTGAATGGAACATGGTCACACCAGGGATGTTCCAGGCAGACTGTGACGATTGCAAACAACAACGTGACCACATTGCCATTCTAGGGATATATCTAGCTATAGGGATATAATATAATACTCGGCGTCTTTCTTGTTTCTTATTCCCATCTGAATAACTCTGCCTAACCCTAATGACGCGTATCTAAGACGTCGACAAGAGAGCGAGAGGCGGTGAGCGTGTCGACAAGAGAAGGAGAGCGAGATAGTGAGCGTGTCTTGCGATCAGGTCTCTTGCCATGGTATGCTTCTGTCTGATACGAGGCATAGGCTAACGTTCAGTTTCGCAATCAGTACGACAATGATGCGACCACCTTCTCTCCGCAGGGTAAGCTGCTTGTTTGATGAACGCTTGACTAACAAACAGGTCGCCTGCACCAAGTAGAATACGCGCTAGAAGCCATCAAGCAAGGATCATGCGCGGTAGGACTACGGTCTGATACACACACTGCGCTTGTCACACTCAAAAGGAATGCAGAAGATCTAGGATCGTACCAGAAGAAGATTATTCGCATCGACAATCATCTCGGCATCGCTCTTGCTGGTCTGGCGCCCGATGCGCGTGTCTTGAGCAATTATATGCGACAGCAGGCCATGTCTTCCAAAATGATTTACAACCGGCCTCTTCCTGTCCAGCGCATCAGCGATAGTATCGCCGACAAGGCACAACGCAACACGCAGCACTATGGCAAGCGACCGTACGGTGTAGGCTTACTCATTGCAGGCTACGACGAACAAGGACCGCATCTATATGAGTTTGTCAGCAGTGGTACTGTTCTTGCATACAGAGCGACAGCTATTGGCGCACGTTCACAATCTGCGCGGACGTACCTTGAGCGCAACGTCGATGCATTGGCAACGGCAAGCAAGGAAGATCTCATTCTGCATGGTCTGCGCGCACTACGTGACTCGCTTGCGCAAGACAAGGAGCTGACGACGGCGAACACGAGCATCGCACTCGTTGGCGAAGATCAGACATTCAAAGTGATGGAAGGTGAGGAACTCGTGCCATGGCTGGAGAAGCTTGGCGATGTCAGTATGACGGCAGTGAGACAGCGTGAGGCTGCTGTGCGGAATGCACCAACAACACAAGAAGCAGAAATGACGGAAACGACGCCGGTTGCTGCTGCCGCCTCGACCGAGACTCACGAACAAGCACACACTCAAGCAGAAAATGCGGGCGACAATGCAGGCGATGCGATGGAGGAGTAAATTACTTCAATATCATCGCTGTCTAGAATGTTTGAAACCCTCCTGTCAAATACCCAATATTTTCAAAGCCCTCAACAGAATCTGTGCCTGTAAGTGAGTCCATAAACGGCGCATACGATGTGTAGAGATCGCCAGGATCTGTGCCTTTTGTCGGCTCTTGTTGCGGCGTTCCCTCGCTTTCTTGCTTGCCCATGGCAGTAGAAAATACCTCGCTACGCTCTGCGTCTCCTGGCATGGCAAACGAGTCGAAGAGATCCAAGACATTGCCCCCAATCTCCATACTGCCATCTTGTGGTCTTTGTACGACGACTGAACTGCAAAGCTCTCTGAATAACGTGATACACTTTTGCGCCGTATCCCATGAACCGCCAAGAGCCGCAAGGACTGTTTCCGTATGCTCGATACCCTTTTCGACTTCAGCCATGGAGATGCTGGGTTCTAGTGAGTTGCCCGGCGACAACCAAACACACCAGAGAAGTGTCACTCCTGCCGTAAAGCACATGGCCAATGTTGCCCAATTGATATTGAGCAGGCGCCGTTCTAGTAATCTCGCATATAGGCGTACAGTCGCAAGTGCTGCTTCTGCACAATATCTTAGGTCGCGTGGATTGCCCTTCGGCGCAAGTAATCGGAAGAGAAGCAATCGCGCATGGTAGTATCCAAGATGGAACCAGTCTTCTGATTTGTAACAGCTCGGAACGATTGACTCATCCTCCGGCAATTGACTGCTCGACGGAATCGTCAAGCGCCACTCTTCGAGCTCAGAGACGAAACGGTCCACCAGCGCAGATTGAGCATGCGCTGATAGATTACTGACGCAGTACAGCTGTTGTATGATGCGTCCGGCTATGCGCCTGAGCTTGAATATGGCCAGAGAAAAGGTCATTTCACTTACTGCACCATCTGGCAGTGTCAAGATCATGTTTTGGCGAATCATGCCGTCGTCAATGTCAAGCGGTAATTCGCACGACACATTCTCGTCGGCAATCGAACAAGGCCGTCCGAGTGAGATGCTCGCAAAGCGATCCAAGGAGTATGCACTCCAGAAGATGCGTTTTCGCATCTCGCGATCCAGCGGCGTTAGAGACCCCTTTTTCGATTGCGTGCGATGCAGGGAAAGTTCGATGCAAAGACGCATCGCAAAGCCAACAATGCGGTATATGCTAAGAGACTGCGGATGTTGTAGGGCATATGTGGCCATGAGCAGTAGACATTGGACGGTTGTGATGGAAGTTCTGTCGATAGACTCTTCGAGCAACTCCATGGCAGACTCAAAGAAGTGATATTTGCCTTCGCGCTGCGTTTTGCTTCCATTGAGTGCCTCTGAGCGCTCGAGAGTCGTTTCTCCTATAGCTAGCACCATGAGAAAAATGAATCGCCAAGTCGGCTGTGTATCTGAAAAGTTACTGGCGTAGAATGCCGTGAAGCGTTGTTGGACACTCGGATGATGCAGAAATGGCGCCTGTGTATGTGAATGGTTGAAGTAGTTGGCCACCAAAAGCTCGGCCACTTCGAACGGTGGAAAGACGTCGTCGCCCGCATGACCAATCTGGGCCCCCGCGCGAATGGTCTTGCTGAAGAGCATTGTCGCGGTAGATATAGACGGCTTGACGGGAGATGGCTCGGCACCTAGGACATTGTTGCGCATGTACGCGCCGTATGCCTTTCCGGCGCCTGCAGGGAGAAAGGCTTCATCGCTTTCGAGAGACGGATCCAAAAAGAGATTACCCTTTGGCTCCATTCCTTCGGGCATGGCTAACTTGTTGAGTTCTTCTGGTGGCGGAATAGAAATGCGCGTACCGCATGCGCTTGTCGCTGATGCTGTACCACTGCGTGGCGACCCGGATCGCCTGGGATGCATGGCTGGAGGTGCTTCATCGAGGCCCACTGCCGTGCCTGTTGGGATTTGCCGGATACGCAAGCCAGGCCGCGCTTGATGGATGAGGTTTTCGAGCCAAAAGATGCGCTCTTCTAGCTCTGGCAAGTGGGAGCGCGGATATGTCTTTTGCGTATGCTTGTCTGTCAAAGTGCACTCAACGCCAGCTGCGGCACACGGTCTGCACTGCGCCTGACCATCGCATTTTTGCTTGCGTTTATGACAGCGATCACAAGCCTGTGCAAGCCTGAAGCGTCTGCTGGACTGATGCGCATCTTGCGTGGGATCTGACCGGGGGATATCTGATCGGATGGGTCCACCCGGGCCCCGATTGGGTGTGCTGTCGCGCGTGATGGGAGCCAGTCTATCTCGGAGCATCTCGTTCGTTTGCGAAGCCTGCATCTGGCCCGCCTCCCCGTCCATCTATCCCTAGAGCCCTTGCTATAGCGTGCTTCTTTTAATTGTCTTGCTAATATATTGTAAGAGTCGAGAAGGGTGGGGCCCCGGGGAACACGACAGCAGCAGCAGCAGCACCATGATTCAAGCTTCTGTCCAACAAGCAAGAGACAATCAGGGATACAGCTGCTATATGTGCTATGTTTGTTGTCATTTCAAGGCCTCTGCTACTGCTGCCAGAGCAAGCTTTGTTCTCTTGAAAAAGGATGCTCGCCGATGATCATGCTCCTCTGTGAGCTTGGCTCTGTCTAACAAATACCCCTGACCAGAATCGTGCTCCTGTCTCTGCCGGCTAAAAAGTTTCAGCTGCATGGTCGCATGTGGCAGGTACAAGACGTTTAGTTGCTTGCTGTTCACTCAGGTCATCTTAGTATGACCTTTTCTGGCAAGCGTCGGCCAGCGCCCATTGATATCCAAGCGTGTTATGCAGTAATTGAAGACGAGGATTCCTACTCCCTGCAATCACTTAACGATGCGCGGCTTCCATCGCTCGCGCAGTTTCAATTGTCGCCTATTCGATCGCATGTGACCAAAGAGCGCTGGTTGTACATTACCGCCGCAATAACGCTCTTCTTTCTGCTTGGGCTCATACTTCTTGAGTTCCGCGACAGCCAAGAATCAGCTATACTGCGGCCCTTGTCAGATTATGTGCTTGTGCAGCCGAGCTGTGAGGGACATGAGCGTACTTTCGACTGGGAGTTTGGCGAGCGCGACGGCAAATTGACAGTCAATGGGCAATACCCAGGGCCTTTGATTGAGGTGAATGTCGGCGACAAAATTAACGTGATGGTGCGCAATCACATGGCTGTTCCTACATCGCTACATTTCTATGGTGCGCAAATGGACAACAAGGAGGACGGCACGCCTTTTGTGACGCAGAAACCCATCTACCCAGGCGAGTCATTCACCTATTCCTTTGTCGCAACAGAAAGTGGAACATTTCTATGGGGCAGCACGACAGATGTGCAACGTCTGGATGGCCTTGCAGGCGCATTGGTAGTGCATGCAGACTGCAAGAAGGCCATGCGCGAGCTTGTACTGGTCGTCTCAGAGGTGTACTCGCAGCCAGCATCAGACCTCCTGGAAACATACTTGGGAGGCGCATTAGAACAGCCAATACCTACTGGCATTTCCATCTCTGGGCATCTGCTGGCAGAAGTTACACCTGTGAAGAACATTCAGCGATATCGCGTCGTTCATGCCGGCGCAATACCCATCACAATGGTTTCAGATTCGCACGATGCGCTCGAGCCTGGGAGTATACGTTCCTTGACTGCAAAACGACTCAGATGGACATTTAAAACAGCCACAAAGCGACCAAGTCCAATGCACCTCGGCAAGTCTGTGAAGCCAGACTACACCCTGAACCTTGCTATCGAAAGACGAAATGGCCATGCTCGGCATACCGTCAACAACGTCTCGTACGTGGCAGCCAATTATGTGCTTCTCGAGAAGCCTTTGGACAGTCCAGCTGGTCTCGGCACGTCTTATTCGCCTGATATTCTGACTTTGACACATGAAAGGACGGGCAATGTTTCACTTCTCATTGTCAATCAGACACCAACGCTTCAGCCACTGTATTTTCACGGCCACAGGACAATCATCGCTGGTCAAGTGCGTCGACAGGTAGAGGTAGCTTCACGCAGCAGCGTTCTCGTGCATATTGAGGGCCATGCGCCGGGCATATGGGCTGTAGAAAGCCTTGATGCCTGGAGTCAAGCATCAGGATTGACATTCTTAATTCACACTACATAGCATCTAGTCCATACATCTAGTAAGCGCGACGCTTGAGAACCAACTGTTGCTGGCCAAGAGAGGTGAAACCAAACACAAACGTGCTGATGGCCCATTTGAGCGAGTCGCCAAGTGGCTTTCCAGCGCGCAAAGAGCGGTAGAATGCAAGAGCAGCTTCGCCAACGTGTGTGTAGACCAAGAGGCGGATCAGGCCATCAACAGTGAAAGGCAACTTGGAGCGCAAGTTTACAAACAGCTCAGCCTCTGACTGGTTAGCGACTTTCTAGCATCGATTGAGTCAAGCCATACGGGATGTCTTCAAGAGGTAGATCAAGCCATATACGGCGAAGCTGGTGATGTTTTTGCTTGCAGGAGGCAATTCGAAGGAAGACATGATGGATGATGGTGTGTTGGTTGCGTCTTTTGGTTCAGCCTTGGACGGAGGTTTCAATCGTTGCGGGGAAAAATTCAACACGATGGAGGATGAGAGGCGCCGACAGGATGACACGAGGATTGCTAAGAGAAGATCATGCTCCGTAGTACCCTTCTCTGCAGGCTGATGCCGATAAGGGTAGGCAAACTATGATCATGCAATAGACCAGGGAATAAAAACAATAAAAAGGTTCCAGCGAGTCTCGAACTCGCGACCTTATGCGTGTGAAGCATACGTGATAACCGCTACACCATGGAACCATATTGAGACCCAAAATTATTATAACAAAATCATTCATTGTGCAAAAATTCATTTTTCAGATGGGTTGGCACGGTCCTTGTCGAGGATTTGGTACTGCAAAACTAGATGAATCAAGCAAGAGAACCAACAGCCTGACATGTCGCAGAACAGGGCACAATCTGGCTCAGATGTTTCCTCTGACAAGACGCTTCAAAAGCTCAATGCGCTGGAACAGACAAACCAAGAAATCTTTGAGCTCACTGGTGCTATTCTGCCACGTTTTCGTGTATCAGAAAAGACTGAACCTCAACAGCCGGCCCATGCTCCAAGGCCAGCAAAACCGCTGCCTTTAATTCCGAAGAAGCCTGGAACTCTGAAGGTCGAATCGAGCTCAAATGCAAGACGATCACTTCCTCCAATTCCTGGGCCAAAGCCAATCTTGCTGCTGGGAAGAGCTTTGCCAGCGGTCCCGGATAACAAGTCAAAAGCAAGTTCGCCAGTACCCAACAAACCGACGCAGCATCGTCGAAAGACCATTGCCCTTCCGCGCTTCAGTCTCGATCAAAATGACGAAACGCTCAACGTAACTGTCCGCCGGTGTGCTCGGTGCCGCGAAACGCTCGACTCATCAGGGGGCCTTATTACAGGCGATAAAAGTTTCCATGTACGATGTTTCCGCTGCTTCAATTGCAAACAGCCTCTTGAGCATCTTGACTTCTACGCCTTGCCCCACAAAAGAGACACGGTCGAAATTTGCTTTGACTGCTACGCAACAACTCTTCCGGTGTGTCACAGTTGTCAAAGCAGTATCATCACAAGGCAATACATCAAAGCGCTCGGGCACGCTTACCATGTTGAACACTTTCGTTGTGCTTATTGCTCCAAGGTTCTCGAAGTGGTAGATGGACTTGCGGCCTATGTGGAGCGTGATGGCCTTCCCTGGCATAAGGATTGCTGGCAGCCTGTCGTGCATGACAAATGCCGCAAGTGCGCTCAACCACTGGATGACCAGGACCAAGATATCATACAGTTCGGCAAGAGCCAATTCCACGAGCAATGCTTCCGGTGCGCACACTGTAAAGAGACGCTCCAAGATGGCTTGTATTGGTCAGACGAGCAAGAAGGCATATGCCAAGCATGCAAAAGCATTCAGGTTAAGCAGCGAATTGATCATAGCTAGCATCATTATATAGCCCCTTCCTCAACAAATGTCTTCAACTGACTCTCTACCTCTTCCGCGGGACTCGCCTTCGATGCCGGACTAGGAGGAGCCTCGTTCATTGACTCCGGCTCTTTCTCAATAGGCTTGCCTTGCTCTGATGCCGTTCTTGCCTCTTCTGAATTTCCCTCCTCCCTTAGCTCGGCGAAAACAAGACCAAAACGTATCGGTGTCTGCCCAAGCGATCCCGAGGACGATATGCTGCCACGGCTGCCCGGAGAAGTCCGTCCTGCGACAGACGGCGCACCAGTCACCATGCCGCTGGGTAATCCAACCAAAACCGTGCCGATACCCATATTCAGCGTTTTCGACTGCCTTGCTGCCCGTACTGTTGGTATTGGACAGGAACATGAGTATGCTGGAAGAGATGAGATGGTACAATGCTGCAGTCTACCAACAGCACATTGAGGACACGCAATATCTTGCACGTCTTACTTGCGTTGCGGAACCTCAATGTGCTATTGATAGGTTGAAGTATTGAAGAATTGCTGGCCTTGCAATTGCTGGTAACCATATGGCAGCTCAGAGTGTTCGCCCAAGACGCTTGTTGACTGTGAGACGGCATACGCTTGACCTGCAGCTGACACAGATAAAGGCGCGGATCTTGGCATCGACGCGTCAAGTGTTCTGTGATGGTGTTCCGGTCTCGGCCCCTTGCGAAGCATTGGCGCCGAAATGGAGGGAATTCTGCGTTTGTGCTTGCCAGCAGCACTCAGGACGGGCACTTTGCCGATGCCATCTAGCACACGCGCCGGTAAAAATGATAGAGCAACTCGGTGATCACAACGGCAGCGGTGCCAGCCCGCGCGATAGCAAGGGAAATTAAGAGTCATGAAGTCGACTCTGAACATGTCCTGGATGGCAAGAGCATTCGACAGTGGCTTGAAAGCTTCAAGTGTCTTTTGTCAATCAATGAGAGTAAAAGATAGCATTATAAGCATTATTGCCAAGATGCTTGACCGACGATCTAGCGATATCTCAACGGCGTCAACATGTGGTCCTCCATGCAACATGGAGAGTCGGATGCCTTGCCGAAGTTCAATCTTGTAAGATCGAAGAGGCTCATGCCAGTGTTGCCCAACGCATATATCAGAAGGTGGTGAAGCATATGAATAGCCCGTACAGCAAGGACCATGGTCGTTCCATACTTTGCAGGCACCCCAGCCCTAGTGGCTGCGAGAGAGATTCCCATCGGTAACTCAGGGTTCTGACCGTAGACTAGACAGCGAAGAACATGAAATGCTTGATGCGAGCAACTTCGGTCACATATTGAAGATGCTTTTAGCAAAGCTTAAGGTGTTTACAAATTTGCTGGTCAGAAGTGTCAAGCGAGAGGACCAAGAAGCGAGATTGCCACAGCAGTCACAACTTCCTAAATAGCCACACAGCCAGCAACGTACATAATGAAGGTAACGTAGGCATATTAGTTAGTAACAAAACAATCAATCTTGATTAAGGAGGTTCTTCTGTTTTAACAAGAAGCTGATTCAGAAAAAAAAGCTGTTTTTACGGTGACAACCCTCTGGCACATTGAAAACATGAGCAATTTGCCAGCTGCAGACCGCCTTCAGCTGCAGCTGCAGCAGCTATGAGGAGTCAGTAAAGATTTTGCTCTACTTTGAGGAGCTACCACACTTATCGTTCAATGCCACCAAGAAAGCAGCGTGGTTACTCATGCTCGGCCTGCAGACGGGCTCACAGGCGCTGTAAACATCACAACACTACTGCCGAATGTGCAAAGCTTGCTGTCAAACAGACTGTGCCGGCCAAGGCATCTGATGTTCCTGAATACGACCAAAAGAAAAGGGGTCTTCAAGAGCTCTTTATTCTACTGGACGGACCTAATGGCCTTTGGGCTGAACTCGTCACCAAGGCCGTTCAGCGCAGCGCAGCTGTGCGACAAATACTCGCAGTCTGGAACTTGTCGCGTCGAAGCGACGTTCAAACCCCGCTACAACACCTTCAATTGGCTATCGAGACCTTGCGTCAGGAGATAGCAGACGACGGCGATACTGAGATCGGCTTCGTTGCTAGCAGCTTACTGCTTGTCGTTTCTATTATACTAGGCCAGTCCATTTCCGTCTTCAAGGCTCATCTCAAGGGTCTAGGCGGACTCATTGGCCCCAGCCAGGCTATACCAGGATCTGAAAGTGTCGTGGCTCGCGTTTTGGATGGTGAAAGGTCTACCTGGATCAAGTCATCAGCGCTTGCTGTCAAGTTCCATCATTGGATTTTGCCTTTCTATACATGTTTTCCAGCTATTGACTTCCTGGGACCATTCGCCCCAGAAGACGCCTTTCAATGGCCCCGACTACTTTATCAGCTAAGTCTCCAACTCATGGAGACCAAGGCTCACAATGACATCTCTGCTGCTCGCGAGATCTTCCGCAAATTTTGTATCTATATGTCGAAACAAACGGCTCGGACCCTCGTTGAAGAAGTCTTTAGTGAGGCTGTCTACGTTTGTCTATGCACAATGCTTTCCGACCATGTTCCTGAAGCCAAGAGCCGAGTTCTTACAATTGCACAACTCGTTTGTGGACCACTCAGTTGGCCGTCTCTTTATCTAGTTTCTGCGCCCTACGAATCAAGTAGCCTGGATGGATCAGGATGAAGATGGTTCCGGCGATCCACATGAGACTCGCATCAAAGACGTAGATCAATGCTTCAGTTTTGCCAGCCGGACCGTTAAGATCAACAAACTCTGCTAGCCGAAAGATGCTGCGGATCATGATGCAGAAACTCGCGAGGAGCTGTGCACGCAGGTGATTTCGCCAATTTAGAGCATCAGAGTTTTCGGTGGGCGATCGCTTCAGTCGCCTGAACAACGTCCAGATGATGAGAATGTAGAAGCTGAAGATGACGAGTTGCAAGGCCAAGCCAACGATGATAACCTTTCGGCCAATTTCGCGCAGGTTCGCTCCAGTCGAGACTTGTACACCAGCTCCACCTAGTTGCAGGAGGAAGCAAAAAACATCGTTGAGCACGAAAATTGTCGTCAACTTCCGTGGACCCAACAGCGCTTGCCGCTTGACTTTCATTGCTGTCATGATGCGCCCGAGCGACATATAAATTGAAGCAGCCATGACTGGAGGTGCCACAAGCAACAAGAGAAGCTGCATGATGAATGGTCCAACTTTGGTCTTGTCTTCATGAGACCAGCTCCGCCCGTAATACCCAGCTGCTTCCACTACTCGTTAGCAATTGCGCTGCCGGACATACAAAACGCACGGATGCAACCAAGAATCATTGGAATGAAGTACGTCGCTCGCAAGCGAAACAGGTAGAAGACATGACCCAAGCAAGTAATGGCAAACAATGCCAGAAATGCTAGGCCAGCCGCGCGCGATGGAACGTAGTGGTAGAAGTTGTTGACGACATCCTCGACACTCTGTGCATTTGGGTCGACGAGACTCATGTTGGAAGATCGATAGCGACGAAAAGGGGCGTCCGAGCTAGTTTATATGCTTTTGCCTCCTTGGCATTCTCCCTACTTGTTTCTTTACTGCTTGGCGGCCTTACACTGCGCATAGCTTTAGCCTATAATGGCAATACTGTCAAGTTCAGAGGCTTGTGCGAGATACCAAATTCCGGGCCCCTGAAATTTGCGCGCACCTGATTGGTCGGATTCCGCAATCGGGTTTCGCACTGTAAAGCTAAATATATGCTGCTATAATGCTGGCATAAGTGAAGCTGCCGGGCTCGAAACTGAAGCAGTCTTGTCCGGTGATCCCATGTGGCATGCCTTCGTCGTACTGAAAGGAGGGCTGCGCATCTTGGCATGCTTTGAGAACAAACGCGCAATAAGGCAAGCATTGTGTCATAAACTTCGTGCGTGACAAAGAGAGGTTTTGGGTGACCAGGACCAAGATATCTTACAATTTGGCAAGAGCCAATTTCACGAGCAATGCTGCCGAAGCGCACACTGTCAGGAGACGCTTCAAGATGGCTTGTATTGGTCAGATGAGCAAGACGGCAGATGCCAAGCATGTGAAAGCATTCAGATTAAGCAGCAGCTCGATCAAAACTAGCATCATTATATAGCCCCTTCCTCAACAAATGTCGTCAACTGACTCTCTACCTCTTTCGCCGGACTTGCCTTCGGTGTCGGACTAGGAGGAGCCTCGTCAATTAAGCCAGGCTCTCTCTCAACAGGCCCGCCCTGCTCTGGTGCCATTTTTGCCTCTTCCGAATCTTCCTCCTCCCTCAGCTCGGCAGAAACAAGACCAAAACGTATGGGTGACTGCTCAAGCGATCCCGAGGACAATATACTGCCACGACTGCCCGGAGGAGTCCGCCCTGCGACAGACGGCGCGCCAGTCACCTTGCCGCTGCGCAATCCAGCCAGCATGGATTGCGCTCTGGCAGCAAGCAGAGCATTGTTGCCCGAGGATGAGGCCGGCCGGCTGACAGGCAGAGGCTTTGAATCTGATTCTGATTTCTTGGCCGGTTCTTCTGCAGCTGCCTTTTTGATGGCAGCAAGTGTTTCTGCCGCGCGTGGCTTCGGCATCATGCGTCGTCGCATCTTCCGCGACTCGACGTCCGGTCCACTGCGAAGCTTTTCCAGCAAGTTGTCCATGACTGCGTGATTCGGCGCCGCTGGCTGCATCGCTGTCTCCATAATGTTCTTCTGACTCGCCTTAGTAATTGCTTTGCGTCGCATATCAGCACGGTGTGCCTCTTCCTCCATTTCAAAGTTCTCCTTTTTGACACGCTTGTAATCGCGCACGAAGATGTCAAACTTTTGAAAGAATTGCTGTCGGGAGAGGTTATCCTTCGGCTCCTCGCCGTAGTATATCAGACAATTCTCGAATGAAGACTGCATGTCCTCAAGCAACGTTGTCAAAAAGTCTGTCTTCTTGATCGCCTGCGGTAGGAACTGTTCAATGAGATGTCGAATGCGGTCTTTTGGATGCAAGGTTTTGCGGTCGCTCAAGACGCCATTCTCATAGGCGCGCTCGATGCCCAGCCGCATTGTGTTGAGCGAGCGTATTTCTGCAGAGAGCGATTCGATATTCACTATTGTTAATTTATGCACAAAATGATTCAAGCATACCCTTAGACGCGAGAGCCACATCTTTGAGATCCTCGAGGAATTCTTCGAGTTGCGGATATAATATGCGGATCACACGCTCAACAGTGTGCATAAACGTCTGCTTGTTGTTCGCATCGTTCTTCGTCAAGGGAAGTCTGGCTAGGGTGCCGAGTCTGAACCCTTCAGCCTGCTTGCCAATGTCGTTCATATAGTTACCCAAATGCAGAACAACATTTAGCACCTCCCGGAAAGACTGTGAGTTTCTCAGAGACAAGGCCGTCTTGGTGACAAGGTCAATTTGCTGAGTCCAATCACCATAATGCCTTTCGAGATCGTCTTTGAGTTTGAGCGCTTGCATTCTGCGAAGCCAGTAGTGTTGCAACTCAACAAATGTCATCATATAGAGTTGATCTTCTCTTCGTAGCTCGGAAGGATTCTTCTCAGCATCCACGCGATTCCCGTTCTCGAGCCAATTAGCAGTGTATGGCAGCAGCTTTTGCTTCGCTTGATCTTGCTGGCGCAATTTTTCGTCAGACAAAAAGTCTAGCATCTCTGGGGTGTAAATATCTGAATCGCAGCGCAAAATCTTGTCTACGAGGTCTTCGATGCTGAGATCATTGAATCTGTGAAAGGCGATTGCAATACGTTGTCGTACGTCGTTCGACAGAAAGCCTTTCTTGTCAGATGTCTTGCCACGGCTGCTCAGATTCAATCGGATTTCGCGCATCGCAAACGACTTGTCAAGCTCGTCGAGCAAGCCGCGCTGAGACAAAACACCATACAATGCATTCGCATCTAGCTTCGATTCTGCCCAAAGCGTATATTGAGCGCCATTCTCGAGCTTGTCAAAATGCATCTGTTTGAGCTTCTTTTGTGGCCGGACCATTGGCATTTGTCGTTTGCCCGGCTCAACGAACGGCAGACCCGTTTTACCAAGAGCGCCTGTATGCGCCGGATCGTGCAGGGTGTCCTCTATAGTCAGAGCAGGCGTACCTGTGCGAGACACGGGGGCAGAAAGGCCCATCATGGGAGCTGGCGGTGGAGGCGGTGGTAGAGAAGTCGCGCCCGGAATCGGAAGCGGAGGCGGTGGCGGTGCCGCTGCATTTGGGGTTGGCATTGGCATTGGCATTGGCGGAGGGGGAGGCGGCGGAGGACCTGTACCGCCAAGATTCGGTGCAGGACCGGGCGGCGGAGGTGGAGGCATCGTAGATCCATTCAAGTTCGGCGGGGGGCCCGGTGGAGGAGGAATGCATAGCCCATTCAGACTTGGCGGAGGACCTGCCGGAGAAGGTATGCCCGGGCCATTGAGGTTTGGTGCAGGACCAGGAGGAGGCGGAGGTATCGTTGGCCCACTCAAATCCGGAGCAGGACCCGGTGGCGGTGGTGGTGGTGGTGGTGGTGCTAGAGGACCCGCGAGGCTATCCGCCGACTTCGAAAAGGCGCCATTGAGGAATACAGGTGCAGGTGGTGGAACGGGCGCTGCGATCGGTGTTGATATTGAACGACGCATGGCCGAGCCAACGCTCTCTGGTCGACCCGAATTCTGTGGCTTTCCAGAGCTCGATAAGCGCCCACTGCCTGCTGAGGAGACAGACCGCGCGCCTTCCTTGAGCATATTCGATATGGCCTCCGTATACGGATTGACTTCGTCCGCTTTGGCTGTCGGCGGTCGTATCGGTAGTGGCTTTGGCTTTGCAAATTGTATAATCTTGGGCTTCTCGCGCACGATGTCCTGGTCAGATGGCCTTTCCTTGCGCACAGAAGAGCCGAATAGTCGCACGCTGTCCATGCTGTGTTGATCGTCACCCGATTGCTGCGAGTCTAAGGTAATAGTGTCCATCTGATTGCGCAGCTCGCGTAAAGCTGGGTCCGGCTTATGCATATCCTCGCCCCACCGGCGGCCTTCAAGCTTGAACTGTGTCTTCTCGCGTTCGAGCTGACGCTCCAATTTGGACATAAGTCGTTGTCGATCGAGTATGCCTGTCTCGACATTGTTCCCTCCTTCCCGGATCATCATATACAATTCCCGGGTCTCTACTTCATGAGCCTGCATGATTGAGCGATGTTCAGTTTTGAGTGCCTCCATCTGCTGCTTCATATCGTAAACTTGGCGCTGGCTCGCCTGGAGGACTTGGTAGGCTTGCTGTAATTCCTCCTTCAATTGCTTCACAAGCCCATCTGCGCCAAGTGCAATCTGTTGTTCCATCTGATCACGTTCCCTGGCCATCTGATCTGCGCGCGCATGAGCCTCTCTCGCTTCGTCGATGGCATTGCGCGCCTCTTCGTCTGTCGCCAACCGACCCATGACTTCTCTAACTGAGGTACCGAGAGCTGAAGACGCATCGCGCCTTGTAGACATAGAATCCATGACGATGCTCGTCAATACCGAGTCTATTAGCTGAAATAGCCTAGTTCGTTCATCATCTGATTCGCGTACGAGGAGCAGGTGCTGGAGCGTACTCAAAAAATAGTCTTGTGCCTTTGATGCGTCAAGACGAGACCAGATACCTTGTACGATTTCCAAGGGATTGTCAATATCGCGTATATCAGCTTGTTGGTCAAAGTCCGCCAGATCCTGCAAGTCCTGCTCCTCATTGTCATAATACCGAATGAGTTGACGCTCGATAAGCTCGTAGCCCATCGCGGAGAGCTTCGCCGCAATGCGTGGCCATCCACAGAGCTTGAGTTGTGTGCGAATATGGACGCGGTTCTCCAATTGATCGGCATTGTTGGCGACTTGGTTGACGAGCATAGCACTCGATAAAGCGTACTCCATCAGATTTGCATCTCGCGACGGCCCTGCTGATCTGTATTCCTCTGATGCACCCACACGCGAACCAGCGATACCGCGCCCATCAATCGTTTGCTCAACAATGGACATCCATGACTCGAAGCGCGTGGTCGTAGCGGTGATTTCACAAAGCCGATCGAAGGCCAGGAGAACCTTTTCGTGACCGATATTGCGATTCGTTACGGGATCGCGCCAAGCGCAAAAGAAGGACAAGATATCGACAACCAATTTGCGCGACGCTAGATTGGGCGAAATCAGGGATGTGGTGATGTTGTCTATGCAGCGCTGATGACTCACTGTCTCCTCGGCCCCGTACTATTGTTAGCAATGTAGTGCGTTACAGAGTGCGTACTTGATTGTTCAGAACTACCTTGAGACATTTCAGGATCTCATGTTCTTTAGTCATATCATCGTCTCTGCTCGACTGCCGCTGATTTATCTGACCAAGCGCTGTCGATAGGGCAATGTGTCCTTGATTTTCGACGAACTCTCTGACCCAGCTGACTTGTAGCGTACGCAGGCAGACGTTGAGCGCTGTGTATTGTGCCGGCTTAAGTGTCTGATCGACAATGCGCTTGACATACCAGTCCGGGGTTCCCTTACCACCAGAACCTGAGCCGACAGACTCGGTCGTTTTCCGCTGCACTTGATCGCGCCACACAGTCATGGCGTCGGCGTGCACCATCTGCCATTTGACTTGCAGGGGCTTGTTGAGAAGCTGTTTCCGTGATTCGTCAGGCATCTGCCGAAAGAGATCGCGCGCACTCATCATTTCTGTGAAGAGCCGTTCAATTTCAACCGGATTCTTTGGCTGCGGGAATTCGCCGTTTGGACCAAATTTATACAAAGACTGTGTCGTGAAGGCTCTGTCACCGAAGCCCGTTTGTCGCTCTCCGATGCTTGTGCGCGTCTCATTTGAATGATGGCTGGTTGTGTCGCTTTGTCGATGCCGATGACTTGTGATAGAAGGCCGCGTCGCGCGCGGTGCGTGTGTCGCCTGTGAACCACGTCGGCCCGTCTCTGTTGAGAGTCCTGACTGCGAGGGCATTGAGCGCGGGCCTTGTAAACTGTTGGCGCGCGCTTGTGATGCATGTGAATCTGGTGGGTACTGTGTTGATTCGCGATATGCTTGCTGAAGCTGCGGCGTACTTGAGCGCATCTTTGGCGGCGGTTGCGGCTGATGCGTATGGGATGACACGCCGCTCATGATGCTCATGGCCGAACTATTATTTGACGTGCGACTGCTTTGCGACGCTTGCTGCAGGTCGCGTTCGCGGTGAGTCGAGCGCATCGCAAGGACGGGCGAAAAGTCGGTTTGCGGCAGAGAATCATACGCAATGCTCGAGAGCTCATTTGGCGGCGAGCCCTGCTGCGATGATGCGCGTACGCGCTTCAGCCAATTTGACTTCTTCGGTGCGCCATTCGGGGTCTTTGGTTTCTCCGACATTCAGCGGCGCGCCATGTAGACAGAGCTGATTCAGTAGTCTGATGCTGTATAGCTAGTATGCCTTCTTCTTGCGTGTAACTATTGCTAGACAAGGGCTCCTCTTCGAGCTCACGAGAGAGAGGGGTGTTTACACTGCTGAGTGTCTTGTCTCGTTGATTTCTGCTTGGCCGGCTTCATATGCATCCATCAGCTACAATCTATGAGCACGCATAATGAGCTTGCTTAGACAGGCCTGGTGCCACAAGCTAGGCTGTAAATACATGGCAATGCTCTGTTTCTGACAGCGATGTCCACATTTGACGGCTTCGTACCGGAATTCCCCCATATTGCCATCGACTACTTTCGACCGAGAGCACCTGGCTCACCTGCTGTCTTTGCATATCTTCTGTCGCATGTCCATAGCGATCATCTACAAGGTCTTGATGACACAAGCTTCGGAGGAGCCTTCATCTATGCTTCAGAAGCAACATGCGCACTTCTGCTTGAGCTACAAACCAAGTATGCTCGACAAAGGGTCGCTGGGAACATTCCTTTGGAGCGCAGTTGCAAGTACGGACATCTTCGACCTAGTCATGGCAAGCAGCTGTTGCGCACACTGCCGATGGATGTGCCCGTGCAATTGACGGTTGAGAATGAAGTGATGCAGGTTACCCTGCTTCCAGCAAATCACTGCCCAGGGGCATGCATGTTCTTAATCGAATCGAAGAAACACTGTGTCCTCTACACGGGCGATGTTCGCGCAGAACGCAATTTTACCTCTCAACTCGAGCTTCATCCAGTCCTCCTGCCCTATTTGAGCAGTCTAAAAAGGCTTGATGCCTTGTATTTAGATACATCAGCAAGGCCGCACGGACCGGCGTACGCGAGCAAGATGTCAGGCTCTCTCGCTTGCATCAAGGTCATGCTACAATATCCATCAAGCTCAAATTTCATTGTGCCGGCGCGTTGCCTGGGCTATGAGGAATTCTGGCTTGCAGCGGCCAGAGCTCTTCAGACCAAGATTCATGTCGACCAATATACAATGACTCTATTCCGAAGCGTTCGCTCTGTTTACACATTTGGCGAAGCATTCGTTGGCGACTATGGTGTTCTGACACTGGACTCCTCTGAAGCGCGTCTTCATGCGTGCCTTGAGTTATTCGAACCTTGTATTGCAGCCAGCGCAGCAGTCTGCATAAAAGCTGTCACAAGCATAGCGTTTCGGCAGCAGCCAGGCTCCTCAGAGTCGCAAATTGAAGCTGAAACTGATCTCGAGGAGTCGATTACATTGCATAACTTTGCACGTGGTGACACGCCCCTTTTGCTTGGTGAGGCCGGCCCCAATGCCGTCGAGGGACACTTGCCGAGATCTCTAGTTGTTGAATTCGCTCGTCATTCTTCTTGGCCTGAGCTGGAGCATCTAGTTTCTATGTTCACGCCAAGACGTGTTGTCTCTTGCGTTGGTGACGTCGGGCACTTGTTTGAGCAATTCACTCGAAATGACGCCTCACATGGACCATTACGCGCGAAAGAAGTCTTGAATCAATCAGAAGGCCTGGAGCATATCGGTGACCACACATTCGATGTGCTTCACGCACAGTTAAACGACAACTTCTTCTTCAAGCAGGAAGCTGTATCCCAATCTCAGATGAGAATGACAGACCATCAGACATCGCAGCCTGCTAAGCCAGTGATAGTCGCACCGATTGCTGTCGACATGATCGAACAATATCAGCGCTATGCTACAGAAGGCAGATGGTCAGACACTCCAAGGATCAAAAGGCAAGCACTGAGTCAAGATGTTTATTTGTGAAACAGATCTATAGAAATGAGGTTGAAAGCTTGCTTACCAAGAGAGGGTTGAAGTAATGAGTGTGCTGGAACTCGCAGTCAAGGTGTCTCCGACAATGACTGGGGTTGCTGACGCAGCAGTTGACGAAGGCATGGAAGCAGAGCGCATTTCGGGAACTGAAGTTGTGAAAGTGGCCGAAGACGTGTCAATGGCGATGGTAGGACTTGTTGAAGTGACAGTTGACAATGGGACCAAGGACGTATCAATGGCTATCACTGGAGTCGTTGACGCGATCGTCGAAGATGGCTCCAGGGATGTTTCAATCGCAATGATTGATGTTGTCAGGGCGACTGCAGAAGTGACAACGGGCATGACTGGAATCGAGCTTGAAGCCGGAGTAGCAGTCGATGAAGCAGCAACCGCAGAAGACGATAGTCGCAGAGAAGGAGCGCCATTAGCATTGTAGTAATACACATTGATGGCGTTGCTTCCGCCGCAAATCTCGGTGCTATCGCCTGCGCATGCCTGAGAGCAGCCAGTTGAAGTAATGCTTGGCAGAGTGTTGCCACAGAAGCACTCGCGGCCAAACTCCGTACCGAAGTACGTGAAGGCTCGTTGAGCACAGAATTTGGAACACAACTCGTCAGTCATGCTGTCAGACTCGGTGTTGGCGCCGTCCAGTACACGAGACTGAGGATAGAAATCTTCAAAGCAACCAATCTGTGTTGTGGCAAGAGAAGCCACAAGAGGACTGCCGTATACACTGAGCGCATTTCCACCACCGCAAATCTGGCTGGCATCTCCAGCACAAGGCATGTTGCACTTTCCAGAATCGGTTGGACCGAGACGCAGGCCGTTGCCACAGTAGCATTCGGAACCGAACTCCAGTCCATAGTTTGCAAAACCGGTGCAGAAGCTTGCACATTTTGTGATGGTCATGTCTGGAGCAGAGAAGCTAGGACCGTCGAGAGAGCGAAAGTTGATCTCGTCGGCGTAGCATCCAATGCTGTTAACAGGCGTGATGCGCTGGACTATCAAGGCGTTCGACCCACCGCAATTCTCTGATTCATTGACCGAGCAAGGCAAGTCGCAGCGAGACTCGTCAAGCTTGATAGGCGGCAAAGTATTGCCGCAGAAACATTCGCGAGAGAACTCTGACTTGTTAGCACTTCTCATCGACCGGCGAATAATGCATACCAGCTCCAGAAAAGGTGAAGCCGCGGTCGGCACAGAACTCTGCGCAACGCGCCAACGTGTTGTAGGTGGGTTCTGAATACTCTGCATCGGGCAAGACGCGCGAATCAGGGTAGTTGTCGGAATAGCAACCAAGATTTTCGACAAAGTACTGTTTGCCGTTGACAGTCCTGAGCTCTGAGCTGGAACTCGGGGGACTTACAGCTGCAAAAGCTGTCGATGCCAAAGCGAGAGTCAAGGTAAAGGAAACCATAGCAAGTAGGCGGACGGACCTACATTGAGGAAATGCTCGTCGCTATATGTAGACTGGCCCACGGCAGCCGACGCGACCCTTGCTGGATACTCTGCATATTCTGTGATGCAAATGCAGCTCAGACGCCAGCGACACAGCCTGTCAGGTACTTTGTGCGAGGCTCCATTGGCAGAGAGCCTTTTTGGTGAGCACGCGTCCTTCAGGTGTTACTTTAAGAGGGATGCGAAATTGGACATGCCGGCGGGAGATGGGCGGCGGCCGCAGCTGCTCTTCCTCGGTTGCAAGCGGCCAGTTGGGCCACAACTTGCAATGGCCAGTGGCCACGTCAAGGGATCTGTGACGCCCTGAGCGCATTTTATGAGTGGGCCGCTTCGGCATGCAGGCTTGAAGACAGCCAAAGCATGGCGTTGCAAATTTAAAGTTGTTCTGTCGGTTGAGCAAATCGGCCATAGAAAAGATCCCGGGCAATTTGCATGACAAGCATCTGAGACATGGTACCAGAACATGGTACCGATGTTGGTTAAGACATCCGTTCCAAGGGTAGAATTTGGTGTCAGGTCTCTAGGCATGCTAGTCGTTTCGAGTCTTAAGCGTTTGAGGCACTGCCTGCTAGGAGACGGCCTTGTTGCTCAACCTGGCGAATTATGCTTGCGGCTGACAGGGCCTATCTGGGAAAACCCTTAAATTTGGTAGCGAGCGAGATGAGATCCGTTGCCAATATCTTGGATTCGATGACGGAGCATGGTTGACCACGAGGCAGGAACATTCAGTCTACCTTGTAACCTCTGCTTATAAGGAGCAAGGTCGACATGAGATCATCCTGTGCAAGCAAATAGAGCCTCGAATCCCATAGACGTTCATTTCACGCGGGCAAGCACACTAACGCCTTCGAATGATGAGCCGCATGTCTGTGCTTAGGGGTCAGTATTGCTGCTTTACCTATCGTCACACCGCCTCGACTGAGCTGAGAATGGAATACGGGAGCACTGATGGATGATCACGGTCGTTCAGATTGGCACTGAAGGCCCAGGACCAGACATTCAAGCATGGACAGATCCATGTTCGAGAAGCTCGCCTTGAGTTGATGAGCCTTGAGCACTGAGCGTCCAGACTTCCTTGCCAATGTCACCAAGCCCTGTCTCCAGAACATCACGCCTAGCAGCCTCTCTGCTATCGCTATGGCCTTTTCCTGCCGCGGAATTTGAGAAATGCGCGACGAGATGGAAAAAAAGCCAAAACAAGAAGGAGTAAACAAACGAGCTGCATCTGCTGCTGACAAGTGGCAGGACAAGGGGCCCTGCGACGACGACAGGTGTCAAGGGGGTTCAATTTTGGCTTCATCATCCTGGCAGCATCAGTCTCATCAGACAATCGTCCTTGATCCATTCGAAGCCTCTCACACGCTCGCCAGCTCACAACCGGCAACACATTCATTTTCGATACACAACGCTCTTTCGAATCCACGTTCTTTGCAGGCAAATATGGCCGACCTCCGCGTCCAGGTGCTCGTGATTGTTGTCGTCTTCATCGTTGGCATGTCCATCACATCTTACATTGCACTCAAATATATGCCACGCTTTCGCAGTCGGCATACCCATCAGAAATGGGACATCGAAAAGGACGCGCCGGACGCGCACACACTGCGTACATCTTCTCCGCCACCTGAGCTACATCTGACTCCGCCTGGAGGCAAGTACATTCGACCGTCGCATGGTTCATGCTGACTATTTAGGCCGCGCAATGCTGCTGTCAATCAGTGATCGTGGCTCTGGACCTGCCTTTATGCGACCTTTAACGGCCCCAGCGCCATGATCCCATGAGAATGCATTCACGCTCTTTTTCCGATCGGACACACTAATCTACTGCATGGCATAGCTTAATTCTCTTCTTTGTACAATCTATTCTTTGTGACTGTGCTTTTTGCTGTCGTCGACTGGCCAACACGCTCAAAAGTCAGACGAAGAGCATCCCATCCACTTGCAAGAGGCATTAGACATGTCCACGAGACCACAGAGGCCCGATGAGTAGGTCATCAATCAAAATGAGTAATGCTGACCATCAGGGCTGCGTTCAAGGAACAGCTTGCCGCCAAGGAAAAAGAATTCAAGGCTGTAAATGACAAGCTCACCAAGATTCGCGAGCAGATTGCGAGTGGTGACACGGGCAAAGGAGGCTCGCCCAAGTCACAGGCATTGAGGAAGCAACTTGAAGAAATAAGACAGAAGCAAGCCAACATCAAGGGCTCCAAGGCCAAGGTATTCGAGCAAGTTCGCGCTCTGGAGGACTCGATCCGCCGCAAAATTGCAGAGCAGCAGGCCTCTCGCAAAAAGTCTACTTACCGCTCTGCCAGCGAAATCGATGCGCGTATTGCTAGTCTCGAGGCAGATGTCGACTCTGGTAAGCTTAAACTTGTTGAAGAGAAGAAGTATTTGCAAGAAGTCTCTCAGCTGAAGCGTGCCCGCAAGCAGTTTGCAGACAGCAATAACTCTCAACTCTCGATCGACGAAGAGAAGCGCAAGGCGGATGAACTGCGTAAGCAGATTGACGATCCAGAGTCCAAGGCTCTATCCAAGGAGTACGACTCAGTACGTGCACAGCTTGATGCCCTCAAAGAAAGCGATGACCAAGTCTTCAAATTCAAGAAGGAACAATACGCGGAGCGGGACGCCCTGTCTGCAAAGTCCAAGGAGCTCTACACTAGCATTCGCGAGCTGAAGGACACCTATTACCAAAACAAAAAGGCTCACTATGCCTACGAGCAAGAGCAGAAGCAGAAGCGTTACGAGTCCATCAAGGCAGAGCGTGAGCAGTATGAGAAGCAGAAGCGGCTCGAGATCGCCAAGGAAAAGATGGACGAAGCCTCTGCGCCGGCATACGCGCTGGAGATTCTCACCTGCAACAACCTCATTCGATACTTCGACCCCGGGGCCGCTGCTGCTCTAGGCATCGGTGCCAAGTCGGACCTTTTCAATAGGTCATTTGGGTCAAAGCTCGAGGCTCGCTCAGTTGAAGCTGCGCCTGAAGGCCAAGTCGCATTGCCTAGCAAAAAGGATCGCGAAGCCGGTGAGTCGTACTTTGTCGGTAAGGGCAAGAAGCAGCGCAAGCAGAACTCAGCGCCCGCTGCTGAAAAGTTCAATTTGTCCCTTGGAACCATTCAGGATCTGTCAACGGTGAGCGTACAAGCACCTCTCAACCAGTCTGAGGTTGCAGCCACTGTGGAAAAACTCAAAGAGCGATTGGCTTGGTATAAGGACCATCAGGAAAAGGAGACTGCGCGACGCATTGCCAAGGCACAAAAGGAAATCGACTCACTCGAGGCAGCCGCCGCAAAGCAGTCGGACCCGGCTGCATCGGCAGAGAACAGCAATATGGAGGAGATTACGGAGGGTGTCGCCAAGTCCGGCATCGAGGCATAATCAAAAAAGTTGTCTAGATGAAGGAGCTGTCATAAATCATGCATCCTGTACTTGATCACGCTGCTTGTCGCCCCAATGAGCTTCGTATTGTGCTTCTTTGAATTTGTCCGCTTTACCGGCGATCCTATCACGACTGGCAGCTTGTGTACGTTTCATGAAGCCGGGCATACACTTGCCCTGCCCAAGTGCTTGCTGAAATGTACGTAGCTCATCTTGCAGAACGACATTGTGCTCAAAGAATGAGGGCTTCAGTGTTTCACTCTCACCGACCCGCCATTTGTCCTGCCCCGGAAGCAACGCAAGACATTCGTCCTGCTCCTCAGGCGTCAATAGCTGCCAGCAGCCGAGATTGAATGCCTTGCGCAAGTCCACTGTGACAAGTGCAGAATTGGCATTGTGCAGGAGATGCTCTGGTCTTGCATCAAAGTTCTTGCCCTTCTTCTGACGCTTCGCTCTAGGCGATGCCTTTGTCAAGAGCTGCTGATCTAGGATCTTGAAGCCTTTTGGCTTGCGCGCACTTCTGCGCATGCTCGTTGTCAGATATGTACGTTCAACTATGTCGCTTTGCATCGATGTCATACATAGACGCGTGCTCTGAATACGCTCATAGATGATGACTGATCCACCAGCTGTGATTGCAGGCCTTCCTCAGATGCACGGACATCCAGTTGCCAGACCAATATAGGACTGCCTGTTCGCCGTCACCACTACAGCTGCAGCTAAGCATATACAAAAAGCAACCCCTCAACGAATGAAGGGCATCGTGCTGATATGGCTCATCTTCTGCCATACCGTCGCTCTATGGCTCTTCTCACATGGCTTTCTGCTCACACGCATCGTTGTAGATGACATCTCTGATGCACAAAGCATAAAGCCGACCTTCAACCGGACGGTCATCCTCATCATTGATGCACTACGATATGATTTCACGACTCCACAAGCTGATTCTTCTGCTCTATATCACAATAATCTCGTCGTGATGCATCAAATTGCTTCACGCTATCCTGAACGAGCGTTTCTATTGCCGTTCATTGCAGATCCACCTACGACAACGCTGCAAAGGCTAAAAGGCTTGACCACTGGGTCCTTGCCGACCTTCATTGATGCTGGTTCCAATTTCGCAGGTACCGAGATTCTCGAGGATAATATGCTTCTGCAGTTGCGGAAAGCTGGTAAGCGACTCGCTTTTGTGGGTGACGATACGTGGGCGGCTCTCTTTCCAAATTCTTTCGAACAACATCTCAATCGTCCTTTTCCATCACTCAATGTCTGGGATCTTGATACAGTAGATGATGGAGTTTATGAGCATCTGTTTCAATACTTGGAGAAACCCAAGGAGTGGGATATTGCCGTTGCACATTGCCTAGGCGTCGATCATGTTGGACATCGTTACGGGCCCGATCATCCGGAAATGGCTCGCAAGCAGAATCAGATGAACGACTGGATTATTCAACTCATGAACACAATCGACGATGAGACGCTTCTGGTGGTGATGGGAGATCATGGCATGAATCCGCTGGGTGATCATGGCGGTGACTCAGAACTTGAGCTGGAAGCAGCTTTGTGGATGTACAGCCGCAAAGATGTGTTCGGCACTGTGCAGCGTGCCCAATCTTGGACAGCCCAAATTGATCTTGTGCCGACACTCAGCACCCTTTGGGGCCTCCCAACGCCCTTCAGTAACCTCGGCTCGCCTATACCGGAGGCATTCATCAATGCAGCCACAACATGGCAACAGGCACTTGGTATGACTACCAAGCAAATCCAACGCTATATCGCTGCATACAACAAGCAGCCCACAGACTTGTCGCCGGTCGCGGATGATATCGCATATCAGAGATTGGTTCTTGAGCAGTTCCGCCAACAGTGGGCGCAATATGATCTGCCGAGCATCTCTGCTGGCATTTTTCTGATGTTGCTTGGCCTCTTAGCAACAATTTGTGCCCGACCAGACGAGTCCATGATTCGTCCGCTGTTCGCCGCAACGTGTGGAGCTATTGCAGGACCTATGCTGGCGCCGTTCATTCAGCTTCGAGCTCTTCACGCTGGCTTCTTTCTCTCTATTTCTGCTGGCGTTCTAGCACAATGCTGGCGCAGACCTACCACGTTCCAGGGCCTAAACATTCCGGCATCGATCCTCTTCGCTTTGCATCTCGCGACCTTTACGTCAAATTCCTTCACCATTTTCGAAGATCGCATCGTCTTGTTTTTGCTCAATTCATCTGCGTGCATCTTACTGTTCAAATCGTTCAAAATCAGCAACAAATCATCAGGCATGCTCTCTGCCTTACAATGCCTCGCATTCATGGGCCTTTCTCGCATTGCTGCATCCATTAGACTTTGCCGTGAAGAACAGGGAGACAAGTGTGTCTCCAATTTCTATGCCACCAATCTAGCGACCCCGGGATTTCAATCTTTGTGGCTGCTCGCCCTTGTCGCCGTAATGATACCGCTCATTCTCCGCAAGGCTCTTGTGGAAACCCGATCTTGGTGGGGATCATCAGTCTGGATCATTGGTGTAGCCTTACCAGCGCAAATGGTATTTGGTCTTGGATTTTGGATCATGAATTATCTCGAGTTTGACAACGACGGAAATGTGCTTATCGGGAGGATGACTATCGGCATTTCTTTCATCGCCATAACAATTTGGTGCTTTGCTCCACTCAGTGTTCGACTGTCGGCGATCAAGCAAAATAAGTCTACAGCTCTTGTTGCGCATGGAATGAATAATGCCATGGGTTCATCCTATTTACAGCTCTGTGCCATCGTTCTTGGCCTTTTGTCCGTTCTTGCAAAACCAATGGGTGGCATTGCTCTTTCTATCCTTTCATGGCAAGTTGTGCTTTTGGCAGACATCCTCGGTCGTTGTCGAATACAGCCATCCGCGATGCTTGCTTGTGTTATGCTTGTTTTGCTGGGCCACTTGCACTTTTTTGCCACTGGGCATCAAATGGCTTTGCCCTTCATTCAGTGGGACATTGCCTTTCTGGCATCCGCATCTCCTACATGGTACTCACCAGCGCTTGTGGTAGCCAACGCTTTCAGCGGTCCGATTCTGGTCGCTCTCTGTGTACCACTGTTGGCCTTATGGAAACGGCGACCTGGTTCGACGAGTGTTCAAGATCATGTATTCTTTGTGACTACAACGATCATGGCGCTTTGTCTGACGCTGACCCTGTCAACAGCCATTTTCGCTACGCACTTTCGGCGACATCTTATGGTCTGGAAGATCTTTGCGCCGCGCTTCATGTGTGCCGCTCAGATTCTGCTTCTCACCGATGTTGTGCTGGCCATCGCCTGTTTCTCTGCATCTAGTGTAATATCAAGCAGTACAAGATTAAGGCAAGCCCTGCAGAAGACTTTGAGTGAGCCACATGTCATGTGGTGATCGGTGCAGGTGCGGTGACATCGACTTCATGCTCTGACGCATCTGTAGGGAAAGAACCCGTTGGAGGATTCATGACTTCGCGCACCTCTTCACGCGGGTCAAGCTCTATGACCCCCATCTCGGGCTGCATGTACCGCCATTTTCCTGAACAGTGCGGACAGACAGCGCAAGCTTTCAAAAACGCATCTACCAAGGACTCAAGAGCGCCTGTAGATACAGAAGAAACGTGACAGAAGACGTTGCAGCGTGTGCACCGTCGACAATTCTCTGTCATGATCGGCGCAAGCGTCACGCAACAGCGATGCCAGATATGCCCACGTGCACAATGGATATCTGTCAGGGAATTCTCCTCATAGATTGGCTGCATGCAAACCTGGCATGAGTCAAATGATTGAAGACACTGCGGATCGGTTGCATTGTCCTTCGCTTGTTGTGTCATAGATGCGCACCTCATCAGGTCTGGACCGAAGTCTGATCCCTTGAGTCGCTTCACGATAATGTGCCCTGCACGGATGAGCTCCGTATCGTGTGCGCGAAAGAGAAGCACAAAACGTGCTAATCGTGCAAGCAGTGTCATGGAACTGTCGCTAACAAGGCCGTGCGATGCCTGACTTGCAGCAACAATGAGCGAACGAAGTAGGAAGCCATCGGTGCGGCTTCGCAGGTCTGTATCGAGATCTGAGCTTAGCGCTTGACGTAGTCGCGTTATGTTCATGCCTGGATTGCCAAATATAAGATTCGATAGATCGCCAGTCGAAGATGCATCTGGCAAATCTTGCATCGAGCTGAGCAGGTCGAAGCGTGTCCATAACGCCAAGCTTTGAAGCTTCTCGAGACTTGTCGTCAGAGGCCATTGGAGATGGGCAGACAACAGCGATGGCACAGCAGTGCCTGATCCATCGAGATGAAGTATGTGAATTGAGGTCATTTGTTGAGTCGGAATGAAGTATCGTGGCTGATTGCCTGTGTATGCCTCAAAAGCGATCGCAGCAAGTGCATTTGCAAAACCTGTGATACCGAAGAAACGAATGCTTGGCTGGCCTTTGGTTTTTAGACGATCCTGTTGCTGCTTGATGAAAGTCGTCATGGCTTCATAAAGAAAGCTCTCCCTTGATAAAGTCTGATTCGGGCCAACATTGAGAGCAAGAAATTTGCCCCTGTGGCCGAGACAGAGTAATTTTGCATATGCTCCCTGAGCATAGAATAGTATTCCTGCTGTTTGATCCAGGTATCCGAGGGGTCGCTCCTGAGAAACAATAGTACCGATAGCCAAGTCGAAGCTAGTCATGATCAGTAGCCCCGGATAAGCACAAGCAACCATGACCTGTCCATCCACAAGACAGATCCGGGCATTGTTGCACACTGCCTCAGATGGGTGCGACCAAGTAGACAAGGGTGTCAAGACAGGAGTTTCATCTTGAGCTTGCAGCGTCGCGAGAATGACACAACCGACAGCATCGATAGCGATCAAAAACAGACGAGAGCCATACCAAGCGCTGCTTTGTACTCTTACCAGGCTTGACTTCGAGACCTTCAATTGTACAATAATTTCACACTGCAGCTGACTAACACGGAAGACGAGTAGATCTCCCGCTTGATTGCCAACAACGAGAAAGTGCAAATCGCCGAGAGAAGATGGCGTCCATGTCATACACATGTGACGCAGCTGTTTGATAGTCTGGGCGTCTTCGACGAGTTTTGCATCGCAGTCTAATCGTTGAAGTCCGATTCTGTACGGGAGATGCGTCAGAAGCCATGCGTCTTTATATGGGTCGAGCGTTGGTCGATAGATGGCTATGCGATGACACGATGTTCGAACTGCCAGCATAGATAGACCATCACGCGTCATGCCTGCAGGCGACCAGCATATTTGTTGGCCCACTGACGGGGACTGTTCAGTGAGAGAGAAGAGGTCTTCGTCTGCATCAGTTAGTCCATGCGAAGTTTTCAGACCTCGCAACCTTTACTGTTCATGATGGCTGTGCCATAGTAATGCGTATGAGCCCTGTATGGAATTTTGTTGGTCTTGAGCTTGCGCGCTGCATCGCGTGCCTCTTGATCAGTATGGAAGCATCAACCATGATGAGCAGCTCACAAGAATGGTGATGTTGTCTGGCAGCACGACAGCAAGTGTCCCATCTTCGTTCCATACGAGAGCGTCTTGAAGCGTACTGGGCCACGGCCTCACTTGCAGCGGCATCTTCTAGCGTGTAGCAGACATTGTAGCTGTAGCGTATGTGGTGTTGCTGGCAGGAACAGCAAGACCACGAGCAGTCGACATGGCTATGGTCGTATATCTGTTCGCCGAACTATATTGCTTCGCATCATGTTCCTAGCCATCATGAGATGAACATACACACGGCCCTCTCTCTGTCAGCATGATCTCTGCATAGCACCTCCATCTTTCCCGCACGATCTGATCTGCCCGCATTTACCGGATGACAGCCAGCCAAACAGAAAGCGAAATTCGGATCCGCATCTACAATTGCGACAAGCGCCTTCTCTCTCTATCTCGCTGCTGCTGGTCCTACTCCCGCGTCTTCTCGATCTCTGCCCTGTGCTCGCAGCAGGCCCCAAAGTTCATCTAATTTCTGCCATCTTGCGCATGCCGGATGGATGCATCGTCCGTCTCCTCCAATAGCAGGCCGCCAAGCGGAGTCAATGAAGCAGCACCACCGCCGTCGTCGGCACACTCCAAGCAGCCGTCCGGCGGCGTCTCAGCTTCCAAGACCCGCTTCAACGATCTCCCGAGTCTGAGCACACTCTTTCCAAAGTTTAGGCGCAAGTCGCAGGGCCAGCATCAGCGCGAACAACAACAGCTTCAGCAACAAGCAGAACTTGCAAGGCAAAGACAGGCGGCTCTCGCGCATCAAAAGTCGCTCGCGCAGAAGCGCACTGTAGGCGAAGACTGGGCGTTTGTGAGTACGCTTGGAACGGGCACTTTTGGGCGAGTATTCTTGGTGCGACCGAAGCACCCGGACGCAGACAGGCACGGCTTTGCAGCAATGAAAGTATTACAAAAGTCAGAGGTAGTGCGACTCAAGCAAGTCGAACACATCAACAACGAGCGAGAAATTCTGTCTGTCGTGCGCCATCCGTTCATCGTGGCAATGAAAGCAAGCTTCCAAACGCCCACCAATCTCTTCATGTGCCTAGAATACGCCATCGGAGGAGAACTTTTCAGCCATCTACGCAAAGCGGTACGCTTTCAAAACGATGTAACACGTTTCTATGCTGCAGAGATTTTGCTTGCCATCGAACATCTACATGATCTCAACATTATCTATCGCGACCTAAAGCCGGAGAACATCCTCCTAGATGCGACAGGACACATCAAAATTACAGACTTTGGTTTTGCCAAGCAGATTGTCGATCGAACGTGGACGCTGTGTGGGACTCCTGAGTATCTAGCGCCGGAGCTCATCCAAAGCAAAGGACACGGTAAGCCAGTAGATTGGTGGGCGCTAGGTGTCCTGATTTTTGAAATGCTTTGCGGTTATCCGCCATTCTACGACAAGTCGCACATTGGCATCTACGAAAAGATTCTTGCAGCAAAGATCAAATTTCCTGGCCATGTCCAAGCTGATGCGGCGGATCTTGTCGCGCGGTTACTCACGCCAGACATAACACGGCGCCTTGGCAATTTGTCGAGAGGGACAGAAGATGTCAAGCTACACCCCTGGTTTGTGCACTGTGAATGGCACCGCTTGCTGGCAAGAGACTGTCCTGTGCCGTTTGTTCCCGCCATCAAGTTTGAAGGCGACACGCATCACTTTGAGTCGTACCAAGAGCCCAAGCGTGTCGAAATGGAAATGCTGCTGAGCGAGCGACAGGGCGATCTTTACGGCTCTCCGTATAAGCAAGAGTTTGCTGACTGGTGAGGCGATATATGTACATTTGTAAACCAATCTAGATATGATGCATGTATACAGCCCTTAATACCCTCAGCTTCACGTGTACTCTCATGCACAAATGCATTTTACGCGCCCAACATTTCACATACACAACACGCCAAACATATTGCTGCTCGCAGCGTGTGTCGGCGCCTCTGAAGCAGCAGCGATCTCGCTGCAACTATCGTCTCAGCCGTGAGGAGGTGGTACCGTCTAGGAGCAGAGAAAGTCGGTCTCGATTTAAGCCGGGGTCTTGAGAGACTGTGCTTCTGACCTGACTACGAAGACCAGACATCAGCTATGCGTCTATCGCCCCGTGCGATCCGTGCTTTTGGCTCCCAGGAACTCAGGCTTCTCGCGTCGCCGTGTCGAGACTTGGCGCTTGCCAAGCAAGAGCTGCGCTGGATCAAGGAGCATTGCAAGACTTCTCGGGCCATGCGGAAAATGTGCAAGCAGAGACACCGACATTTCCCGTTGCAGTACTTGCTAGGTAGACCGTGTATTACTATAGAATAGACTAACTTCAGCTTCTCAGCCATTCGGTTCCTTTGATTTACGTTGCCGACAGGGCGTTTTGATTCCGCGTTGGGAGACCGAAGAGTGGTCAACTAGGATTGCTGAAGAGATCAAAGCGGGAGACCGGATACTCGACTTGTGCACAGGGTCCGGTTGCGTAGCTTTGATGCTTGCACAAAAGCCCGGCACCGTTCTCGGCATCGACATTTCAGCAAAGGCAGTCAAGCTTGCCAGAGAAAATCTGCGTCGCAATGCAAGGCACGTCCAAGCAAGTGTCTCATTCAAGCAGCTCGACATTTACAGTGACAATGCTGCTGCCTTAGTATCCTGTGCAGATGTAGTGGTGGCCAATCCACCATATATCGATATCGATAACCAAGCTGGGATAACAATCTCGACCCGGCGCTACGAGCCTACCATGGCTTTGATGGCGCGCGACAAAGGCGATGCCTTTTACAAGCGTATAGCCGATATGCTGGAGCACAGTCACGCGCGGTTCATTGCTCTTGAAATTGGCTCGGCCGCACAGGCCGAACGTGTGCGCAAGATGCTCCCACAATTCATGATCGAGACGTGGCTTGACGCGGCCGGTCTTCAGAGAGTGGTGGTAGGCCGACGGATCGTTTGACATGTCTGAGCAGATTGACGAGTGCACTTGCATCAACGCCTTTGAGTCGACCAGCCTGCCCAAGCGTGTCAGGTCGTGTCGCTTTGAGTGCTGCCCGCGCTTCATGGCTCAGCGAAGAAACTTGATCATAGTTGACAGATCTAGGCAGTGTCAATTGCTCGTCTGCGAGCAGCACAGCGCGATTTTCTGCTTCCTGTCGCCTAATATAATGCGCGTAGGCACCCTCGATGTCAATGCGCTCGAGAATGCGGTCGTCGTAACTCGAAAGCGCCGGTATAGCACCCATCAATGACTTTGTCGATAAATCTGCACGAGCAAGGAGAGCAAAAGCAGACCGACGCTTGCCATCGGCATTGACCTGGATGCCATGCGCTCGCCATTCTGTCGGAGATAGCAGCGTGCTGTGTAAGAGCAAGCGAATCTCATCCATACAGTCGCGGTCAGTTGTGAACCGCTGCCACCTTTCGCCTCTCAGCATGCTGGCTTCATGAGCAAGCTGTGTCAAGCGCAGATCCGCATTGTCGCTGCGCACACTAAGTCGGAACTCAGAACGTGAAGTGAACATGCGATATGGTTCGTCAACGCCTTTTGTTGTCAAGTCGTCCACGAGGACGCCCAAAAGGGCATCTGCACGGGAGATGGTCAGCGGCAGCTTACCCTGCGCGGCAAGCCCTGCATTGGCTCCGGCTAGAAGCCCTTGCGCTGCAGCTTCCTCATAGCCCGTTGTGCCGTTGATTTGACCGGCAAGATAGAGCCCGGCTATCCGCTTGCTTTCGAGAGTATTGTGCAGACCGCGCGGATCAAGATAGTCGTACTCAACGCCATAGCCAGGCGCAGTCATCTCGCAGTTTTCAAGGCCTGGAATCGTGCGAAGCATGCGGCGCTGGACCTCGGCAGGGAGTGTCATACTAATGCCATTTGGATAGATAAGATCTGAATCGAGGCCTTCTGGCTCGAGCCAGATGAGATGCTGCTGCTTGGTGGCAAACTTCTGAACCTTGGATTCGATCGATGGACAATAGCGCGGTCCAGTGACGGTCTCGCGAATATGCACAGACTCATGCAAGTGCGCGCGCACAATGGCGTGTGTCTCTGGTGTGGTATGCGTTTGAAAGGTCGTGGTCTGAGCATCTGGAGCAATGGCCACCTGGGTGTTCATATATGAAAATGGCATCGGCCTTGCATCACCGGCTTGACCTGTAAGCTTTCCGAAGTTGATGCTGTCTTTGTGTATTCGAGGTGGCGTGCCAGTCTTAAGACGACCCAGCTGAAAGCCGGCTTGCCTGAGTGAGGCAGACAAGCCCGTAGACGCTGCTTCACCAAGACGACCAGACGGAAAGGTTTCTAAGCCTATATGAATCTCGCCGCCAAGGAATGTCCCAGTTGTGAGAATGACTCTGCCTGTACTGATGATCTCGCCGGACTCCAGGCGTACGCCGGTAACCTGGTTGTCGTGCATCACGAGATCAGAGATGACGCCTTGCACAATCTCGAGATGCTCGCAGCGCGCCAGGGCCTTTTGCATATGCCGCTTGTAGCGCTTTCGATCGAGCTGCGCGCGTGGGCCCCATACAGCTGGCCCTTTCGATCTGTTAAGCACCATGAATTGTATGCCGGCCTCATCACATACTTGTGCGCAGAGTCCACCCAGCGCGTCCACTTCCCGCACGAGCGTGCCTTTTCCGATGCCGCCAAAGCTCGGATTACACGAAAGCTCACCTATCGCCTCTAGCTTTTGCGTGATGAGTGCTGTGTGCGCGCCAGATCGCGCTGCTGCCGCAGAGGCCTCGCAGCCAGCGTGCCCGCCTCCAATGCAGACAACATCAAAGTGTCTGCCTCCAGCCAGAGAGGCAAAGTACCTTTCAGAGCGCGCAAGACGGCGAGCAAATAGAAACATCGAGCATTAACATGTATGGACGTGGTATGAATGGACGCGGTGTGAAGCTAGAAAAAAGAAATTCACTGGCCATACCCGGAACCATAGGTCTGGTTGGGATTGGGTGCTTGGCCATACGGCTGTGCAGGCTGAGCATAGCTTTGGCCGTAGCTACTGCCGTACTGCTGGTTGTAGCCCTGCGACCCGCCATCGTAGCTGTTCGTCGATTGCTGTGCAACTGGAGGGTCCATCTCTCGCTTTCCCGTGAATTGATGCATCATGCCGCTCAGCCCAGACTGCTGATGGTGACCGCTGCTATAGCTTGGCGACTGGCCAAAGCCATGACTTGGCTTGTGCGACTGCTTGCCTAAGAGATGCGCACCGATGCCGCCAGCTACCGCACCAAGCAGGCCATGTCCTCCCAACTTGTGGCCAAGCACACCGCCTGCTGCTGCGCCCAGCAAGTTTGTTCCTAGGTCGCGCTCGCCATCTGCGGCGCCAGGATTTGTCGCACTGGATGAGGCATATCCGGTTTCGTACCCGATGCTGGGTGCCTGCTGGCCTGCAGCTGGCTGTTCATAGTATCCGGCCGCTGCGCCTGACTGACTGTGCGAGGGCTGTTGGTATGCGCCCTGGCCCTGTCCGTAGCTCTGACCGTAGTTTTGTCCGTATGACTGGTTGTAGCTGCTCATGATGGCTTGTGTCTTGATCTCTGATGCCTGATGGATGGATGCGCTCTTATAAAATCGCCGCCGCCGCCAAGACGGAAACAAGGCGCAGACGACAACAACAACACAGCCTTGATGAGGGAGACTGCTCTTGTGCCGGGGTCGGTGCTCTTCTTGGCTCGTACAGGCCATCGCAACCGGATGCACAGCTGCTGAGCATCTGACACACGCAATGCTACACGCCGTCGATCATTTGCGAAGCTCCCATTGTTTCGCAAGAGGTACAATGAAGCACATTTCTTGGCAGCTCTCACGAGATTCATTCCTCAACCGTCAACAGCAGACACTTCCTGCTGAAGATGCATTCCGGTATGCGTCAGTCATCTCAATGAATCATTCCTCAATTGCGCGACTGAGCTGGCATTACCCTTCGATAGGGTCTTGTGACCCTTGATAATGTTGCCTGGCTTCCGATCAGCAGAACGTGGCCGCTGATCGCGAATAGCTGAGTAGTGAAGATGCTTCATGGTTTGGAATCTGCGCTATGAATGCTTGCAAACTAGAGATTGGATATGGCCGCAAGGTGGCTTCAGCATTTGCACTTCAACACCAGGGTGCGCGTTCCACACCACATCTTCTCTAGAGAGCTGCGACCAAATAAGACGGCGCGGATGCTAAAGCTCCTAATCGCCGCCATCAGTCTGCTGCTTTTCCAGCTAGTCAACACCGGCATCAGGGCGGTCCATTGGAAAGACTTTTAATGGCCCGAGTCTTGACTACAAGTTGCGTCTGCTTAAGCAGAGAGCGCTTCGTCGGTTGTCATTCCGCCATCTTCACCTTGCGCAAAGTTGTAGTTCCGCAAGATGGGTAAGACTGCACTGCAATCTGCGAACTTCACCAAGTCGCCTGGAGGAAAATTTCGGTACAAGAAGGCCTGATCTGTCACAGTAATGTCTGCATTGCTAATGTCGAAGGCATTACTTATGCTTATCCCATCGGCGAGCTTGGATTTCTGCTCGGCGACAGTTGCGAAGATCGGCCACGGTATACTTGCTCGATGGTCACCACAATGTTCTACAATTTTCTCTCTCGCGATTAAGCGGCGAGGCCAAGGGCCGACGTCAGGCTGAAGGGCACAATAGTAAAGCTTCCGCACAGCCCGCTGCATCATCGTCATCCAAGATCATGTCGCCTAGCAATCGCGATGCATCGGGACTCGTTGCATGGCTCGCACCACAGGCGGAGGAACTTCATCCTCTACTGTCACGCCTTGCTACCGTGACTACTTTCCCAGTCTCTTCCAAACAACCATGACCTCCGTGTCTTCCGCTCTTGCGGCTTCATCCGCATCTTCACAGCTCTGCTGCTTTGCATTCCCATGCTACCGCTCTCTTCACCGCATCTTCACAGCTCTGCTGCTTTGCATTCCCATGCTACCGCTCTCTTCACCGCATTAACACGTGCTCAGTCATTGGTGCACGACTTCTGTTTGGCATTACCCCTGATTTCTATCAGCTCGGCCTTCCTACTTCGGCCGTTCCTCCGAAGCGAACTCACCTCGCACTCTCTCTTCCGAGTGTTTGCTTCCATTGCAACCTCGCTATCTCTTCCGAGTGTTTGCTTCCATTGCAACCTCGCTATCTCTTCCGAGTGTTTGCTTCCATTGCAACCTCGCTATCTCTTCCGAGTGTTTGCTCTCATTGCTACCTCGCTATCTCTTCCGAGTGTTTGCTTCCATTGCAACCTCGCTATCTCTTCCGAGTGTTTGCTTCCATTGCAACCTCGCTATCTCTTCCGAGTGTTTGCTTCCATTGCAACCTCGCTATCTCTTCCGAGTGTTTGCTTCCATTGCAACCTCGCTATCTCTTCCGAGTGTTTGCTCTCATTGCTACCTCGCTGTCTTCATAGTCATTTCTCATTCTCATAGGGCGCGAGCATAAGAAGGCAGCATC
>QXDP01000183.1:0-147234 GCA_003717255.1 Protomyces gravidus | reverse complement strand
AAGCCCTGGGTTTCATACTCGATGGACCATCATATCGATTTCAATGTCCTGAAGCTCCAAGTATTGATCCAATATGACCTGATCGCTGTCTGGAAAGCACATACCAGTCCAATTCACGTGCATCATATTGTATTCTTACATGTGCCCCGCGAAGCGGGGTGTTGTATAGCTAGTATCATAGATTCAAGCATGTCTTTCAGGGTCATCTGCTTTGCGAAGTAGCTCCTGAGCATCGGGCCGAAGTCTAGCTGTCAATTACAACACATTCAGATGGCGCATCCTCGTTTATTTGCTCGAAATGTCGCCGAGTCATTCGCCGTCGGTCCTTCTCCGGTCCTTCTATGACTCGGGCCAAAAGCACAATGAAAAGTGGCCGCAGATGATGCACGCCGTGATAACCCCGGTGTAATCCCCAGCAATTGAAAGCCGAACCAACTGGATGCCAGCCTTGCATCTCCATGCCTGATAGTAGGCTGATTCTGTTAATTTTGGCCTTTCAAGGTGTAGCCACTGATGTTTCATCACGGGCCATCCATGCACTCATGCCTGTAGCAAATACTGTTCAAGTGGGCAATAGGAAAGTGAGTCGGCCCGAGCGTATTACTACCGCAGCATCCCCTTTCTGATCATTGAACCCGTAGTCTCGCCGTTGCTGTCAATGCAGCGTTGCGGCTAAATAGAAGGGCCGGAGAACTTCGGCCGCATCCATCCCCATTGACTACCTTAAGCTTGCTACTTAGACTCTTCCTTCTTTACTCTGCCTGCGCCTACGGCTTCGCAGTACCCATATCTGCATCGACAGCAGAGGAAGTCTCAATACATAAGGGCGTCCGACTGCAGGCGCAGCGCATTTGGCAAGGCGACAAGGATGTCTTCAGGCGACAATTATGCGGTGCAGGAGCACGTCGCGGCGATGCGCATGCCCAATAAGCCGCAACGACAGTCAGACAAGCACTCCGAGATTCAAATGATTGAGCACGCGGACCCGATGGACTACGGATTGGAAGACGATGGCAGTTCTCTTGATTATGACGAGCACGACAACGCTTCAAGTCTAGATCTCGCCTACCATGCATCGACGGTCTCAACAGATACAAAGACACTCTCTGAGGCTATCGACGCCGCCAAAGATCAGCTTGATATTCCAGGCCTTGCGGACTCAGAGCCAAGAAAGCAGGACGCGCTCACGGTCCACTATTTAAGTGAAGCTTCGCGCAAGCTTGGCAAGACCAACAGCGCCTACTTTTACCAGCAGCAAGCGCTGACCATTGTCGAAATCATTCAACTCAAAGCGAAGAAGCTACAGCGCTCGCGTTATGGCACCTCGACGACAGGTACCATGATTCCAGAGACGGAACTGCGCTCGACGCTTGACAAATGGCGAAAGGAAGCCGAGATGGAGAGACAACAGCAGGAACAAGAGCGGCGCTCGCCCCCATGAGCATTTCAGACCTTTCTGTACTATATTTTATGACTTATAGACTATGCGACGGCTATTCTTTCCTGATGTTGCAGATTGTGCGACTTTTGATCCACACCACACTCATGTCACGACCGAGCGTACTAGTTGTTGGGGCAGGCGCCGTTGGAGCCTTTTATGCGAGTAGACTTCCCGATGCGTCAGTCAGTGTCATTTGCCGTTCGAACTATAAGGCCGTCAAGGAACATGGTTTCACGATGAAGACGCACACTTTTGGCGACTATCGCTTCGAGCCTCAAAACACATTCAGCTCGCCAGAAGAAGCAGCGTCAGGTGATATCATCTGGGACTTTATCGTCATTACAACAAAAGCCCTGCCAGATATTAACGATGACACCGAAATCATCAAGCATCTCGTCACACCCGCGCGTACAGCCATTGTCTTGATACAAAATGGCGTCGGTGTCGAGGAACCTTATCGCATTGCTTTTCCATCTAATGCGGTCTTGTCTGCCGTGACTATCATTAGTGCTGCTCAGACATCGCCTGGTGTGATTGTGCAGAATCGTTGGACGCGCATCAGCATTGGTCCTTACAGCGGTGACGATGTGCTCGAGCACAAGTTGAGCGCAGAGGAGACGAAGAAGAGGAACTCTTATGCGACAGAGATGAATAAACGCTTTGTGCAGCTACTCCTAGCAGGCGGCATCAAGGACGCGGAGGAGTATGATGAGGCTGGCCTACAACTTGTGCGCTGGCACAAGATTGCCATCAACGCGAGCATGAATCCCTCTGCTGTGCTCACATCTGGCTGCGGTAATGCAGAAATGTCACTCGATCCAGAATTGCGTATTCACTTGAAGGGTGTGATGGAGGAAGTGCTCGAGACGGCTCCCAAGATTCTCGGACGACCGTTTCCCAAGAAGCTCGCCACTGCTGATGCGATTCTCAAGTCTACAGAGCGCAATACATCAGGCAAGCCAAGCATGTTATTGGACTGGGAACGTGGCAACCCAATGGAGCTTGAGGTGATTCTAGGCAATCCTGTGCGCATCGCTCGTCGCAAGGGTCTAGAGATGCCACGGCTGCAGAGCCTATATGCATTGTTGAGGATGGCTGGTCAAAGAAGACGCGATGGCAAGGTCAAGCTATAGGTGCATGTACAGCACTTCAAATTGAATTATGACTGCTAGTACTTCGGCTCCACTTATTTCCTGATGCGGAAGTCTGCCATGCGAACTTTGAAGTGAAGAGCGCGACATCAATGCAAGATGCGATCCTCTTGCTACAACAGCGCAACATGTTTAAGGAGCTGCAGCCAGGACAGTCAGGTAGCACAATGGATGGCAAAATCATCAAGGCCGCGCATCACAAGAGCCAAGCAATTGACAGGACTCCTTCTTACAGATCAGCACGAGAGGATGTGTGGCAGGACCGGAAAGAGCATGATTCAAAACAGGGATTGTATCGAGCGCTGGGCGTCGGCCAAGACGAAGAAGCACAGCAACAGCCAGTTCTACGCTCTATGCAGCCTTCTTCACCCATGAATCGCATGTACCGTTTCTTCGGCATGTACAGCGACCGCATCTCGCCGCGATATTTCACATCACCATTGTTGGCACCATCGACGCTTGGCAAGTGCAGATTTGCCATTGGTATTTATGCATTGGGAGTCGTTTTGATTGATGTCATTCACACTCGTTTTTTTGCAGATCTGTCCCTGTGGGTGACTTACTTTACGCACATCACATTTGTCGCATTATCGGCTTACTTTCTCTTCGGCGGCTGGCATACGTTGACTTATGCACAGCACGGCATGACCCGCGGCTTACCGACCTGGTCAAGGCCGCTTCAACTCATGCACATGGTGTTGCAACACACTGTCTGTGCATTTGCATTCCTCGTTACCATCGTTTACTGGGCCGTGCTTGCTGGTGACATGAGCCTCGACCCATACTCGCTTTGGATCAATGTTTCTATGCACGCATTCAATACAGCTTTTGTGCTGTTTGAGATCTGGTGCAGCCGTGTCACGACACGATTCGCTCTCATGATACCATCGTTTGCATTGGTGCTGCTGTATTTGCCAGTTGTGTATATCAGCTATGCGCGGACGCACCAATGGGTCTACTTCTTCTTTGGCAGTGCAAACCCGGCAATCGTCGCTGGCAGCATCCTCGGTATTGGAGGGCTCAGTCTGCTGTGCAACACCGTCGTGCAGCTGCTGCAAGCATTACGCGAGCGCATCTTTAGAGCGAAAAGAGGCATGAGCGATGAAGAGGCACAGGAGCAGGGCTTCCGTGCCGCGCCACAAGTCTCCGTCCACGCACTTGAACTACAGCAGATGGCGCCTTAGCCACCAACACATTCTTAACTCTATTTAATGGTAAATTAGTAATATTACAACCTTGGAAGTTCTAGCGATGGTCCTGTCCTCTGACTCCTCTGTGTGATCGGCTTAAGTTTTGGCCGATTACCGATCTGCCAAAAAAGATTTGCGGGATCTGCCCTCGCCAAGAATTTGCACAAGCCCGGTCGATGGCGGAATATTTGTCAGGTGCACTAGTTCTGCCCGAGTGAAGGGAAGGTCATGGCGGGCTGAATGCTAGCTAGACTGCTGCTTTTGATCCATGTAGATCCGCTACCATCGCATTAATCCATTCACGTACTTTGCTTATCGTAATTCGTTATGCAGCTCACTTATCTATCTTACGCGGTAGATCAAGTTGCTAGCCTTGAGCTCTTCGTTGCAATGCGTACTGCTCTAGTCAGGTAGCATGCAGCATGAGATGATTTCCTTAGCGATGTCGATGTGCTTAGATGCTCGTAGATTCAGTCAATAAGCGCTTCAGGCTGCCGATGCTCTGTCTTCCTGCAGTCCACGGGTACTACTAGGCTAGTACTAGCCCCTATATGCTGATTTCAAAGCTAAAGTCGAAGTCTCGCGCTATTTTATCTTGGCAGCTGTGCGATAGCCTCATTAGTGGGCGGCTGGGTCTCTTGCAGCTGGCCGGTGCGAGCGACGATGCGACTGTCACTGTTCATGCCCACTGCCCAGGTGTGATTAATGTTGATTTCAAAGCAGACAAAGTGGGTCGGCGCTTCAGCGAGAGAGGAAAAAGTGTCCGTGTGTATTGTGATTGGCTCAGGCGCGATAATCTGTCATTACAAATCGCTTATGGGGGAGCACGGCCTTGTCAACAATCCCGATCAATCTTGTATATGTAATCCGCCTACCCAGACGTCGGGCTTCTGTCGATACCAAGAGGCCGTCAGACTAGTTATAAAAGACGGCCCGCGCTCTTCTTTCTTCTTGACTATAAGCTCAGTGGAAACAAGACTATACTTGTTCCTGCGATGACCACACGCACCGACGGGCAGGCCGGCAGCGACGTGCAACCGCCCATAGTGTCGCCCGCATATGCAAACACACACTTATCGGGCAACGAGCCAAGCCAAAATAGGCCCGTGGCTGCAACCCGAAAGAGCCATGTCTCCTACAGCGGCGATCTCGAAGACCAAAGCGCCCTGCAGCGTCTTCAATCGCATCTTTCAACCATGTCAAAGGACGACGGCGACGATTTGATGCGACGTCTGACCTCAAGACGCTCGGGAGCAGACTCAGCCAGCCCGGACAATGTGTTCAATGACCTGCTGGGTGAAATTTTCGACCGCGATGAAATGAAGAAGAAGAGTAAGCTATTCTAGCTGCCATTGCAAGATCTAACATATCAGACGTTGGTGTTTACTTTGAGAATCTCAATGTTGTGGGAGGCGGCATTGGTGCAGCAATCCAGCCAACGGTCGGTGATATCCTCAAAGGCATTGCATCGCTGCCTATTCTGCCATATGTCATCTACAAAAAGGCAAAAGCACCAAAGGCATCCAACGTCGAGCGAAAGCTCATCAACGGCTTCGATGGCTGTGTCAAAGACGGAGAAATGCTTCTTGTGCTTGGCCAGCCAGGATCCGGTTGCACAACATTCCTCAAAGCGATTGCCAACCAGCGCACAGGCTACAAGGATGTCACGGGCGATGTTCACTACGGTGGCATGTCTTGGCAAGAGATGGGCCAAAAGTATCGCGGCGATGTCGTCTACAACAGCGAGGATGATCTTCACTTTGCAACACTCTCTGTGGAACAAACACTGCGATTTGCACTCAAAACACGCACGCCTGCGATCCGTCCTTCAGGCGAAACGCGCAAGGACTACCAAGACAAATTCCTCAACGTTCTCGGCAAAATCTTTGGTATCGAGCACACTTTCAAGACCAAAGTCGGTGACGAGATGATTCGCGGTGTGTCTGGTGGTGAAAAGAAGCGTGTCTCCATTGCTGAAATTTTTGTCAACCGCGCCAGCGTGGGTTGTTGGGACAACTCGACCCGTGGTCTCGACGCCTCGACTGCCGTCGAATACTGTCGCTCATTGCGTGTGCTCACCAATATTGCCAAAGTCTCCACTGTTGTCACTATCTACCAGGCTGGTGAGCAGCTCTACGACTTTTTCGACAAGGTGCTCTTGATCGAAGGTGGTCGCTGCTTGTACTTTGGTCCAGCAGAAACAGCTCGCCAGTACTTCATCGACATGGGATACGAGCCAGAGGAGCGTCAAACGACCGCTGACTTCCTCACTGCCATCACCGACAAGCGTGCACGCAGGATCCGAGAAGGAACTAATCCTCCTCAGACGATTGAAGAGCTTGAATCTTTCTACCGCAACTCCGAGACATACAGGGAGAATCGCAAAGATATGGAAGCCTACAACCAGCGATGCAAGGAGGCTCCTCCTGCTGACTCATTCAAGGAAATCAGCACAGACAAAAAGGGCAAGCGTCATGGTGTCTACGCTCTGCCGTTCCACAAGCAAGTTTGGTACTGTACTGTGCGTCAGTACCAAATCAATTTTGGCGACAAGCTGTCTCTCTACGGTGGTAACGCCTCAACCGTCTTTTTGGCGCTCATTATTGGTTCGTCCTTCTACAATATGCCCGCAGACACAAACGGTGCTTTCCTACGTGGAGGTGTGCTCTTCCTGTCTCTACTCTTCAACGCTTTGCTCGCCCTTTCGCAATTGTCCAACGCCTTCAGCTCCCGACCGATTTTGATGAAGCACAAGTCATTTACGTTCTTCAGGCCCAGCGCTTTTGCCATTGGTCAGGTCATTGCCGATATCCCGATTGTCGCTATTCAGGTTTTTATGTGGGACATTATCATTTACTGGTTGGCTGGCTTGCAAGCTACGGCATCTCAATTCTTCATTAACTTGCTTGTGCTCTACGTCGCGACAATTACGGTCTACTCGTTCTTCCGCATGTTGGGTTCGCTCGTGCCATCCCTCAATGCCGCTACAGCTCTTTCCGGACTCTCGATTCAAGCACTTGTTGTTTATGCTGGCTACATCATTCCACGACCGAGTATGCACCCGTGGCTTTACTGGCTTTGGTACATCAACCCGCTCGCCTATGGATTTGAGTCGCTCATGATCAACGAATTTTACAACCTGAATCTCGAGTGTACAATTCCGCGATTGCTGCCATATGGTGCACCAGGTCAATACCCGAATCAAGGTTGTGCCATTACAGGTTCAACGCCCGGGTCAACTGTCGTCTCTGGTGCTCGCTACATCGACGAGTCCTTCACGTACGTTCGTGGTCACCTTTGGCGTAACATCGGCTTCATTCTCATCTTTTGGATTTTCTTCATTGTCATGACATGCTTTGGCACAGAGCGACAGAAGCCAAATGCAACCGCTGGTGGGTCACTTGTCTATAAGCGTGGCGGTGAGCCAAAAGCTGTCCAAGAAGCTCTTGCTGGCGAAAAGGAAGTCGATGCAGCGCGCGAAGCTCAGGCTGAATCTGCAGACAGGCACGAGGGCAGCGACAGCGACTCGACCATGGACGGCTTTGAGAGATCCGAGACAACGTTCACTTGGAGCGATGTTTGCTATACTGTGCCGGATCCTGCAAACAAGGGAAAGCAGAAGCAGTTGCTCGACCATGTCTCTGGTTGGGTCAAGCCTGGTCAGCTCACTTGTTTGGTCGGTTCTTCGGGTGCAGGTAAAACGACGTTGCTCAACACACTTGCTCAGCGCCAAACGACCGGCGTAGTGACCGGAGACATGCTTGTTGATGGCCGTCGCCTTCCGAGTGCATTCCAGCGCGCTACAGGTTACGTTCAGCAGATGGATATCCACGAGCCTACCGCCACTGTCCGCGAGGCTCTTCAGTTCTCTGCCTTGTTGCGTCAGCCGCGAGAAGTGCCCAAGGAGGAAAAGTACGCCTATGTCGAGGAAATTATCAAGCTTCTTGAGATGGAGCACATGTCTGAGGCTATCATTGGCGTTCCTGGCAACGGTCTCACAGTTGAGCAGCGCAAGCGTGTCACTCTTGGTGTCGAGCTTGCCGCAAAGCCAAGTCTTCTTCTCTTCCTCGATGAACCCACTTCTGGTCTCGATTCACAAGCGGCATGGAACATCGTGCGTTTCCTCAAGAAGCTCGCTTCCGCCGGTCAAGCCATTCTCGTCACCATTCATCAACCGTCATCGATCCTCTTTCAGCAATTTGAACGCATCTTGCTTCTTGGACCTGGCGGCAAGACTATCTACTTCGGTGACCTCGGCGACCAGTCCAAGACAATGATCGAGTACTTCACCAGCAACGGGGCAGAAGAGTGCCCTGAGGATGCTAACCCAGCTGAGTGGGTGCTCGATGTTGTCGGTGCTGGCGGTGGTATCGGTGCGAAGAAGGCTAAGCAAGATTGGCCACAGATCTGGCGCGAGTCAAAGAACGCCCAGGACACTGTGAAGGAGATTCAACGCATCAAGCAGGAGCGTGGAGGTCAGCCCAACAAGTTTGAGCAAGACACGCGCAAGTACGCCATGCCACAATTTGAGCAGTTCAAGGCTGTCGCTACTCGCATCTTTGTCGCCTACTGGCGGACACCCGACTATGCTATTGGCAAGATGATGTTGCACATTACCACCGGTCTTTTCAATGGCTTTACCTTCTGGAACCTTGGCAACGCTGTGGTTGATCTGCAAAATCACATCTTCACCATCTTTTTAGTGCTTACAATCGCACCTCCATTGATGCAACAGCTTCAGCCTCGCTACCTCGAATGGCGCTCTCTGTTCCAAGGGCGAGAGCAACAAAGTCGCATGTACTCTTCTTGGACATTCGCACTGAGCGCCATCCTCGTCGAGTTGCCCTACACCATCGTCTGCGCAACTGTATTCTTCTGCTGTTGGTACTTCCCAACTGGACTCAATCGCAATGTGTCTGCCGCCGGTGTCATCTGGATGCTGCTTGTGCTCTTCGAGTTCTACTACATCACACTCGGTATTGCCATTGCGGCCATTGCTCCAACGGTACTCTTTGCGAGTATTTTGGTGCCGGTGTTCTTCACCTTTATCATTGGCTTCTGTGGTGTGCTCGTGCCTCGCAATGCTTTGCCTACATTCTGGCTCTGGATGGTCGACCTCACACCATTCCGCTACTTGCTCGGAAGCATGCTTACGACTGTGATACACGATCTGCCAGTTCGATGCACAAGCTCAGAGTTTGCTCGCTTTTCCCCTACCAACGGTCAGACATGCGAACAGTATGCTGGTGGCTTTGCGCAGCAGTTCGGTGGGTACCTCAACAATCCATCAGCTACCGCAGACTGTGAGTATTGCCAGTACGCAGTTGGTGATGGATACTCTGACTTCCTTGGTGTCTACTACCGCAACAGGTGGCGAGACTATGGCATCTTCTGGGCCTACATCATATTTGATGTTCTCGTCATTATGCTCTTTACTTGGCTCTACTGCGGCGGCTTTGCCAAGATCTTCAAGATGTTTAAGAAGTCAAAGAAGCAGGAAACCCGTCATGAGAAGCAGTCAATGGACCAGAGCTCCGTATAGATTAAAGTGTCATATATCAATACTACTAATATTTGCAAGCATTTACGGAAATTCTAAGCGTCTATGATGTAGAATGAGTTCTATCTGGTGCGTCCAGAAATTCGGCGATTGTAGGTGCCTTCAAAACCAATTGCAACTGCTGGCTTTACCTCATTCGCTACACCACGATGCCTGACAAGGCTAAAGGCCCTGCACCTGTTGCAGATGGGGATGTCGCGCCAGCCCCGCGGCTCTCAATCAGCTCTGTATCGCAAAAGCTCGTCCACACTATAGCTATAGTATTACTGCTACAATTCGTGTTTGGCCAGCTTGGCAAATTTATCAAAAAGCCTCTCGAAGTCGATGTAGCTAAACCTGATGCGGCGAAACATGCAGCTGTTGCTGGCAAGGATGCTGCTGTCGCAAGAAACTACTCTGTCGAGCCGCGTCAAATCATGCCAATGTGGGTCGCCCCGGCAACGCTCGATGTTGCGCTGTATTTGACAGAAACTCCGGACTTTGTACCGAACGAGCGTCCATTTCTGCTTGCAACAGACTTTCAAGTTGGCAATTGGTCAGATGTACGTCAAATTACAAAGCATTTCGACGTCCCTGCGTCTGTATTGCAGAATGGCAGTCTTTGGGCTCACATCATGATCGGTCACAGCGCCTCGTCACCAGATGAGCCGGACAAGCCAAAGATGCGAGACCGCTCGATGCACATACGCCACCAGCTTACTCGCTTTCTTCCAAGACGGAAAGACATGTCTGTTAAGAAGCTCATTGGCAACGCCGAAACGACCCTTGAAGAAAAGGAAGAAAAGGGCAAAATTATAAGCTACTATCACCCAAACGTGACCATCAGTGTCGTCGGAGATGCTGGGACAATGGTCTTTGAGCAAATTCACCCAGTCATCAAACCATTTGTCAACCTCGAGCCTTCCAACGCCCGAGACGAGACTGGACAGGACGGCTGGTATCTGCCCATCGCCTATTTCAACGACTTCTGGTTGCTTCGAGATCACATGTATCCGATCAATGCCACGACTCCGCGAGTTCCAGTACATTTTGAGCTCTCGCAGACAAGCTTGATGAAGATGCAGATGCTGACAGCCGTTGATCATTCATTCAAGCAGCAAGCTCAGACGATGGGTGGCAGTGGATCCGAATTTGAGGAAATCAAGCGCATCTTCTTGGAAACGAATGTTTGGCTTCTCGTCGTGACCATCGCCGTCTCATATCTGCACTCGCTTTTCGAATTCTTGTCCTTCAAGAATGACATTCAGTTCTTTCGCAACAAGAAGGTATGTCGAAGTAGCATCCGGGCATACTGACAGTAGGACAATACAGGCGTGTCGACATGGACTATTCTCATGAACGTCATTCAGCAAACAGTCATTTTGCTGTACCTTCTTGATTCATCGGAGGAGACCTCAATGGTTCTGCTGTTTGGTCAAGGATTTGGCATCCTGGTGGAGGTATGGAAGTTGACCACCTCTGTAAATATTCGCCTTGTGAGGGTGCAGTCGGCTGTTCCCTACCGCATCAGGTTCGAAGACAAAAGGGTGCTCAACGAAACAGAACAAGCAACAAAAGACTACGACTCGGTCGCCTCGACTTGGCTCATGTATGCTGCATTGCCACTATTCGGCGCCTATGCCATCTGGTCGCTTCTATACCAGGAGCACAAAAGTTGGTGGTCCTTCACAGTGCAAAGCATGGTTGGATTCATCTATGCTTATGGCTTCCTCACCATGCTGCCTTCTCTTTATGTAAGAATTCCTTTGCTCGAATCATGCTTACCGCAGATCAACTACAAACTCAAAAGCGTCGCTCATCTGAGCAAGCGTGCATTAACATACAAGTTTCTCAACAGCATTGTCGACGACTTTTTCGCTTTCATCATCGTCCAGCCTCGCTTGGCTCGATTGGCCTGCTTCCGGGATGATATTGTCTTTTTGATATTCATGTATCAGATGTGGATCTACAAGACTGATAAGACGCGGTCCAACGAGTTTGGCCAAGTGGCTGAAGATGCACCAGCAGAGGAAGTCAAGAAGAAGCAATAATTTTCGACAGATAGCTATAGATCAAGCCTTGCCTCTCAATGAGCAGTTCAGAACCACGCCTGTCTTGCTAAATGGAATTCATTGCGACCGAACTGCGACAACACAATTTCCACGACTTTGTAAAAGAAGCTGGTATCTTGCTAGGACTACAATTGGCAAATGAGACGCAGACGGCGCGGTCTGACCGCCTTGCTAGGGTTTGCTTTTTTGTTCTACATGTTCTATGGCTCTGAGAGAACAAGCATCTTCTCCAAGACCCCAAAGTTCCCTCGAGACCTCATCTTGAATACGCTACCACTGAGTGACAAGATATCTGCTCGCATCCTCATATTTACTGCACCGACAAAATTTGATGCTCGAGGACCTATACAAGATGGCAGCAAGCATCGTATTGCGGATGAAGTCGTCAGAGGGAAGAGAAGCTTGATTTACACAGGCATTCCTGCATATAAGGCTATCGCTGGCCCAGATGCCGTGGACGAAGACCAAGTCATCTTTGCTATCGCCACAACATCAAATCGTGTGCTGCATCAAGACTTCATGCCGAAGAGATGGCTGAAGAACTCCAAATCAATGCTTCTGCTTGTGCTGCCGGAATCTGATCGCGATGCAGGACAGCTACAACGTCATCTGGCCGGGCCAGAGTTCAAGATTCGTTGCCTAGTGCTGCGTGTTGCCGCAGAGGAGGAGCAAGATCGCAAATTCAATATTCTCGGCAGCTTGATGGAATTTGCTGCGTACAAGGAAGGCTCAGCTGAGTACTATACCATCATTGATGATGATGTTTTCATTCCTTCGCTCCCTACATTCTTGAACTCTTTGAGCATCGTCAACCCGACTGAAAGTCATATGCTCGCCGACGAAACGATTACGTCGTCCAAGCGGTCATCGACACCAATCATTATCACAAAAGGCTTACTCACGCGCGCTTCCGCCGGCACGAAATGGGATGAATGCGTCAAGAAAGCGGCAAGCATCCGCCATGCAGACAAGAAACTTGCCAAGTGTATTCAGCATGTCCAGAATCCTGACGCGAATTCGCCCAAAATCGACTTTATCAAGGACTTTCTGCTCGAGGAGACGATTGGCGAGCCAACGGATATCCTCGAGTCTGGCGTAGCCCCTATCACATTTCGCGCAGTGTTTCAGTTTGGAGGTCTTCCTATCAACGAGGACGCCTTTGCTGATGTTATTCTCGGCAAGCTCCCAGGCTATTCAGCCGAGTCTGCATTAGTCAGAGTCGCGCTTGATGGCGGAAAGATGATCTATACGCATGGCTTCTCTATTGTACATTATCCGCAAGGCGAAAAGAAAGGGGGAGGAGAGATTGAACGCTTTTACATATCGAAATCTGTTCCCAATTCTCAGGAGCTCTCTCACGGAACCACGGTCAATTGGCTGAGTCTACTATACACTACGTCGAAGGGCAAGCAAATCGAGGTCGATTGGATCCTCAATGGCAATAATTTGGACACGGCGCATAGCAAATAAACCTGATGGTGGTAGCAGCTACAGACGTGTGCAATTGCTAAATGCTGGATTTGTCCTTGGATGACTGCGCCTCAACAATTTCCAGCTCTGCAGGAGCGAATTCCGAAACATTTGCTTTGGCAAACTTGCGAGCCGGCAATTTTTGTTCGAACAGAACAGCCAATTCACCAGGTGTGCGGCCTTTAGGCTCAGGAAGCCGGAAGAAGCAATAGACTGTACAGAGCATCGAGACGCTACCGTAGAAGAAGCCACTCTTGGCGCCCCAGTTCCAGGCACTCGGGTTGAGCATGTAGGGTGTAGTGAAATTGTTGACGATACCCATGAGGTTGAAAAGGTTCCGAGCGAGGACGATGGTCTTGCCGCGAAGACGGGTTGATTGCAGCTCAGAGACGAGCGAGTAACAGATGGGACCGACAGTGAGGTCATAGACGCCAGTGTAGAGCAGAAGAAGACTACCAATGGCCCAGGAAGGACCTGCAGCCTTCCCTGCGAGAGAAATAAAGCCAATAGCCATGAGCATAGAACAAAGGACTGCGAGGCCACCTGTATAGATTGTGCGGCGACCGAGCTTGTTCATCAGAGGCCAGGACATCAGCGTACCGAAGGCCCCAATCGCGTACTGTCCCATCGACAGTGAGAAGGCGTTCTCGGTCGCGAGGCCTGCTTGTCGATAGAAATACGTAGAGTATCCCATGAAGGATGAACCGCAAGCATTCTGAATGACCCACACAACGCATACGATCTCCGTTCGGCGCAGATCGACACCTTTGAAGCAATCCAAGTATGTTGTGCCGGCTGAAATTTCTCGCTCAAGCTCATTCGTGTGCTGCATCATGGCCACGGTAGCTTCAGCGTCGAAATTGGGATTGCCCTGGGCTTGAAGGCGGCGCAGAACAGCTTTGGCGTCGTTGACACGTCCGCAACGAACAAGCCAATACGGTGACTCCGGGGCAAAGATGGTGCCGATGAGGATAGGTACGGGCCAGACCCACTGAATGGCGAACGGAATGCGGAATGGCAGCTCGCTTGAGGACGTCTGAGACATATGTAGCAGGGCCTTCAGGACGATGGAGCCAATGAGCTGTCCGATGACCCAGCAGAGATTGGTGTAGGTGGTCAGATAGGGACGGAGCTGGATTGGACAGACGTCAGCGGCATAGGTAGTGGTGATTGTTTGGAAGGCTCCCCATCTATCATCAGCATTGCCACCGCTGATTGTGGTCTTACGGTAGACCAAGTAGAATCTCGCCGGTCAGGAGAACTGGTAGACTTGGCGCAAACACCGGAATGAAGATGAAACAAATGACCGTTAAATGCCCGATGATGATAGTCTTCTTGTAACCAATCTTCTCAGAGACAACACCCGCGATGAATAGCCCGATGATCTGCCCGACTGCGACACCACTGCTCAATCCAGCTTGCCAACGTGCAGGGATTTCGTAAGATCCGTCAGACTGCAATACACCGTACTTCTTCTGAAACGACGGGTAGGCGTAAAAGTTAGCGAGCAACAGCGTGTCGTATCCCTGGGGAGGTCAGCGAGGAAGCCAATGTCGTGTTAAGACGTACCTCCATTATAATGCTGGCAGAGATGAGCAGACACCACAACACGGCGGATTTGTATGCTTTCAAGGTTTCAAGAATCGAGAGGTCATGCTCACGCTGAGCAGCGTGCATGGCATTCTCAAGCAGAGTCTTGTCTCGTCCGATCTTGAGATTTGAGGCAACCATGCTTTCAGCTCGGTCTGGCACGAACTCGACGTGGTCGATACGGTCATTTTCCTTTGCCATGGTGAGGTGTCCTCCACAACAAGGGTCGACCGGGGACTGTGTATTTATCATCAGCCTTGTGGGGATATTGGATGAATCAGGAGAAACTAGTCTGGCAGCGCGATGCATCGTCTGTATGTCGACAAGACCCTAATGGGCACGGCCCGATTTAGCAAACACTCCTGATGTAATATTCACTAAAGCCTGCCTTCGATAGTCGCTCTTCGTGAATGTAGAGAACTCGCATTGACTCGGAAGCCTTGAGCATCCTTGCGGAATCGTGCTCCTTTGCCGCGCTCAACCGGGCCGCGGTGCAAGGAGCCGTCAGCGCAAGATAGCCAACGGTTGAGTGCAGGGCTGCCGCAGAAGAGCACAATGCGAAAACGTCAATCGTAGCACTTGGACTTCGTAGTGTCGTATCAGGGAGCATGTCTCGACGTGTGCTTCTCCTGTCAAACACGGCCCTACTGCGGCCTTTCTCTGAGCCCTAATACAGCGATACAGCAAGGTCTAGACAACGAGTCGGCATCGCTCGTCAGATTCAGCTAGCGGCAGACAGCACATCACAATGACTCATCCGGGCTTGATCACTCAGCAGTAGTATGGGGCGATCCTTTGTAGTGGAGCACTTGTAGCACATCTCTTTTAAGCAGGTGGTAAAGCAGGCTGCCGAAGACTACCGTAACTCGTTGGTTTGCAATCACAAGCACACCACACGCGCTCACCAAGTCGGCAAATCAACAAAGCAGTCTCACACAAAGGAAGAGGCAGGCAGGCCGTCAACAGTCCGTACAAGCTGCGGCTACGTCAGCGATCTCCAGGCCTTGTCACTATTCCTTGACAAATGTCAGGGAATGCGCTATTCCCGCGCAGTCCGTCGGTGCGTATCAACGTCGAAGGTGCACGGATAGTAGAAGACGAAGATACACCACAAACAGGCCGAGATATTCAGTTTCCATTTCACGATGAGGCCATCAGCCACATAGCCGTCGACATTGGCGGCTCCTTGGCCAAAGTTGTCTACTTCAAAAGAGACGATGATTCTGGCGTGCGCCTCAACTTTACGCGCTTTGAGACGGCTGATATACAAGATCTTATTCGCTTCCTCGGTATCTTGATCGAGAAGCGGCGAGCGGCGAGTCGGAAACACAACAACATCTGCATCATGGCAACGGGTGGTGGTGCGTACAAGTTCTACGAGATGATCAAGCGTGAACTGGGTGTAAACATCTACCAGGAGGACGAGATGCAATGCTTGATTGTCGGCCTCGACTTCTTCATAAACGAGATTCCCGGCGAAGTGTTCACCTTTGGGAGCGAAGAAGAACCGATGAAGCTCAACAGCGATCCTGTACAGTACCCCTACTTGCTTTGCAACATCGGATCTGGTGTGTCCATGATCAAAGTCTCCGGACCCGAGGCGTTTGAACGGATAGGTGGTTCCTCACTTGGTGGTGGAACGCTTTGGGGTCTATTGTCACTCATCACTGGCGCCAAATCCTTTGATGAGATGCTAGACCTCTCTGCTCGCGGCGATAACACAAAAGTCGACATGCTTGTTGGCGATATCTATGGTCAAGGCTATGGCAAAATTGGACTGAAGGCCAGCACGATCGCATCCACTTTCGGTAAAGTGTTTGGTATGCAAAAGCAGCATGAGATGAAGGTGCGGCAAGACGACAGCAACACTCTGTTGCGGGACGCGAGGCCAGAAGATCTCTCACGACAACACGCTAGAAATCATGAAAATAATCACACTTCAGACCACTCGATGCGGCAGATAGATCCAGCTTCATCCCTGGCGCTGATGGGCCACGATCCAGGATCTCTCTTTGGTCCGGAAGATGTCTCGCGTTCCCTCCTGTATGCAATCTCCAATAACATCGGCCAAATCGCATATTTGCAAGCGCAGAAGCACAGCATACAGCATATCTACTTTGGCGGCTCTTATATCCGTGGTCACGCACAGACCATGATGACACTATCTTATGCCATTAATTTCTGGAGCGGTGGTCAAGCGCAGGCATACTTTCTCAGGCACGAAGGATATCTCGGTTCTGTGGGTGCATTCTTGCTCAATCCTCATGCACAAGAGCTGTCTAGCTGGTCAAGGAGAGGGAGTATGGTGAAGGACGAGAAGCCGAAAGTGAGCAAGGCAAATGCCAAACCGCGGGAAGCTCCTGAATCAGCAGTGATATAGACGTTTTTGTAGATGGGAAAGACGGAATAATGATTGCATGGCATATTCAAGGAAACCTACTTGAGCACTCTTCCCTGTTAGGCTATTCGTCGACCATATTGTACGCTGCCCATACTGTGCCAGGATAGCTCGCCAAGGCGACAGACCTTGATTTTCGGCTAATGACCGACTGCTGGGCAAACGCCATCCAAAGCGAACTTGGGCATGCGCTTCGCATCAGCGAGACCAGTAAATTTGCGCTCCGCGTCAAAGGCATCCCAAAAGACCTGATGCTTGTTAATGATCTTGCTTTTGTTGGGGCAAATGAGGTCATCGAAGTAGTTCCTAGCAGCATCGATGCTGGCAGGTTCGTTTGTCCTTGAAGGCCAACCAGTCTCTGCAACCAAGATCGGCTTATCAGTCAATTGTGCCACTGCGTCAAGGTCGGCTTGCAAGATTGCGAAAGGGTGCGTTGTATTGAATGGAGCAGAATCCGGGTAATACGAGAGCATGATCACGCTTGAAGCGTTGATAACAGCAGAGTAGGCTGAATTCAGCCAGTTGTCCACAGTTGTTGTATGTCCGACAGAGAATGAGCATGTCGGGTGCTTAGCTGAAGATGCACTCACCAACACGACGTTGAGAAGCTTGACCAATTCGGATGGCGCGACGCCCTTTGGTCCATGAAGAAAAAATCCGCCAAAGGAGACTCCTGCGAGAGAAGGACAGAGGTTGCCGTATCTGAGGCCAGTATGTAGTGTATCAAGTTCGAATCCGAAAACTTCCCAATTGACCTGCGATCTAGCATTGCCGGGTGTCGTTTCCACCCACAGATCAACAAAGAGCTTGATGTTAGATGCTTGAGCTGCCTTGAGAACTCTGCCGATGGAATTGCAGTTTCTCGAGGCACGCAGACGAACAGTCAAGGGCTCAGTGCCACTGTTGCTGGTCATGGCGCGGATCGCTTGGAAGTCAGTGGACCAGTCATCTCCTGATTTACATCCTCCAGCAGCGTTATGGGCATCCAGAACGAAGCCAAGGCTTGTGATATCTGGAGACACAGCGCTGACTGTGGACAGCAAGAAGAGAACTGCTGGGAGTATATGGGTTTTGACAGACATTGGTGGAAGTAAAATTCTTTTTGAACGACAGCAGAGCTGGAAGATTGCAGCTTTTATGCTTCTGTATCCAAATTGATCAAGACCAGCTGTTTACTGCTGGGCGGCGTCGGAGAACACATGGCCGATCTGGTGCAGGAGTCAATATTGGTCCGCGCTCATCTGCGAACAGCGCCAAGTCTCCCTTCGTCATGGAGAGACAAAGCACGGCTTTCTGTAGAGCGGAAGTACAGCTTACTCTGAATCGTCAGACTGTACCATCACTCACTGAGTGATGCGAGCATGGCGAAAGACTTGCCTCAGCGGCTTCTTTCCGATGTATTTGTTTCAAAGCATAGCTCGCGGCAAGCAAATATAACAAAGCAGCATTGATTAGAGCAAGAGAATCAGCTAGACGATACCCAGGTAGGTAGACGGGTGTTCAGCTGATACGGAATGTCAGCTGGACGATGAGCTTGCCCTCTTTTGATCGCTGCTGTTTGATTGCGTTTGCGAGTTGATCGCAGTACCTGGCCAACCACGACTTTCGATGGCAAGGACAAGCAAGGACTCTCTCTTTCTCTCTCTGTCTTTCTTTCCTCTTACTGACCATTGACAGCCTCGCTGCAAGGTGGGATAGACACAAAGGACGCATACAAGACCAAGCTCACACACCCCCTTTCATCCCCCAATCAGAAGCTCAACCTTTTTGTGTAGTCAAAAGGTGTTTGTCCTCCCGACTGCGACAAACAAGACGCGACAGCGCACCCGTCACTGCCTCCTCTCGCCCCTAAACCGCGTCGTCTGACTCTGCTAGCATCTGTTCACCTGGGAATGAAGTCTATCAGCAGCTTCTGGAACTCACTCACGACCGCGGACCGACATGCAGAGAAGCGCAGGTCTAGTTATAATCCGTCCTTTACGAGTATTCGTACGGGTCTTGTGCACACAGATTCAAGTATGAGCATCAATAAGGCATCGCCCTACAGCAGTGTCTACGGTCCAGGATCACCCAATGCGAGTCAGGTCAATCTCACAGCAAGCTACGCCGGAGGACAACATCGCGCGGCAGGTCCTCACTCAGGCGGCATGCAGATGCAAGACTTTGCCAATGGAGTTGCACCACCACCTCCGGTATCCGACTCTTGGCGCAGAATCGATCATTGGGCGGAAGAGCACTATCCGGAACTCTATGATCAACTTTCTTATGGTGCAACTCAGGCTGATGTGGACGAATTGGAGCATGAGCTAGAGATGACACTACCAGGCGATGTGCGCGAGTCCTTCTTTATCCACGACGGACAAGAACGCGGTGGCAGACCTACAGGGTTATTCTTTGGCGTGGCATTGCTTGACTGTGAAGAACTTGTGGAGGAATACAATCTTTGGCGCAAAGTGGCAGCCTCATTGCCGCGACCTGATGAATATCCAATGATGTCCAGAGTGCCAGGACCGTCCAAGGCTGCATCTCTGCAGCAGACAGGTGCGCCTTTGACACCACATTTAAATGGGAAACCTACTTTGCAACAGCAAGCAAGAGCGCCGCGCCAGCAACCACAGGCATCTCGACCAGAAGGCGCGTGTCAGCCTGTATACGCGCATCCTGGCTGGATACCCCTCGCGAAGGACTACATGGGCAACAATATTGCCGTCGACCTCGCCCCTGGTCCACAGGGTAAATGGGGCCAAATTATTCTATTCGGTCGAGAGTGTGACATCAAGTATGTCGTTGCGCCGAGCTGGGCTAGTTTTCTGAGCTCTTTTGTCAATGATCTGGAAGGGCCATATGTTCAAGTGGATGAGGATGTTGGCGTGGGTGGTGAAATGGGTCAACTACGTCTTGTCACCGATCCGCAACACGAAAGCTCGTACATGGATATTCTCAAAGCGCGTGTGCGACGTCGTGAGCGCGCCATTCGCGGCTTGCAAGGTCGCGTCGGTTCGTCGTCTTCGTCAGGTCTACGCAGCAATGGTAAAGGACGCGCTGACTCGCCTGGCACACATCGTGCAAGTGAAACAGGTGCGAGACTGCCAAGGACCAGTTTGGGTGGCGAACGATCATCAACAGATGCTTTGATGGCGAATCATTTGCCTGACTCTAGCAATGGGGTCAAGTTGCATGAGAAAGTGACAGGATCGTTGTTGTCGCCCGTCGTGCCGGCGCCAGCGTCACCTGTCGTACAACAAGAGGCGCATGTCAACGGCGAGCCAGAAAAGACGACAGAGGCAGACGTGGCACCACCTATTGTGTCGGATGTAGCTACAGATGCGGAGCAGCCTGCCACAAGAGGGAAAGACACGAAGGACGTCAAAGATGATGAGAACTTGAAACAGCTCGGGACAGAATTGACGGAAGTCTCCCTGGATGATCAGGTCTAAAGACAGGAGGGTTGCGAAAGTCAGGCTGACAAGGCTTTCACCCCTCTAAGGAATAACGGACTTCGGTCATCGTAGTTAATGAAATGCAGCATGAATCACGCTACGGTGACGTCCTATTGTACATGATTGTGTCTTTAGCATGCTGCCATGACGCTCCAGCTCATCGAACCCGAACACTCGATCAGCTTGGCTTGTATGGAAGCCGCAAACGCATCCGCTTCACCGGTCAATGCAAGCAAGTCCTCATCCATTGCATCGAGCTGCGCTAGACGGTCATTGACTGCATCATGTGCGGCCTCCTCCTCCATCATCTCTTCCTCATCAACGAAATCATTTGGCAACGGATTTTTGATGGTATCGACAGCGAGCCGCAAATGACATCGCAACGCCTCATTCTCTCGCTCAAGTCGACGGATCTTGTCCTCAGCAGCTTGCGACATGCGCGCAATCATATGTTCAAGCGCTCTCGCTTGTACCTCAAAGCGCTGCAACTCGAGCTTCTCTTGCTGCGATAATGCAAGCTGACTCTGCATATCCTTTAATTCTTGCGATAATTTCGCTTGGGTTGCAGCAGCTGCGGCGGCATCACCTGCCTGTTCGTGCTTGGCGTTAACTTTGGCATGCAGGCTGATCTTCTTGACTGCATCAGCATAGCGCAATGTAGTCAGTGTCTCTTCATAGTCCGCGGGCGAGATGCAAGCAATCATGGCAGTTTTACTGTTACCACCCAGCGAGTCGCTCAAAAGCCATGTGAGGATAGAGTCACGATAAGGGACAACAAAGGGCGCTGATTGCCCTGAGCCAGCTGAAGACGAGGCTGGCATCTCAGCAAGACGTGAGATGACCCGGCCGAGCGTTGTCAGAGACTTGTTGATATTGGCGCCTTCTCTCAAACGCTCACCTGTAGCTCCTGTTGCATTCGCTCGCTCTGATCCGGCAAGATCGACAAGCCTGAAGCGTGACGTCTTGTCTGTGACTGCAGCATTCGGTCCTTCTGAAACAGTCTGCTGGATGGTGAGCGTAAAAACGGCATGTGAGCGCGACGAGGTATCATTCATTTTGGTACTCGCAGTCCTGCGCACACTGTTGCCAAGCTGCATAAAGGCATCAACGTCGCTGTAATTGGATACTTGAAAATCGGAAAGACCTTCGAGATATGGTCCCGTTTCAGGCGACTCACGCACACGCAATGGTTTTCGTTGCTGACTGCCCGTCCGCATATCTCTGGCGAGCAAGAGATCCGTTGCAGCCTCATTATAAATCTCGTAGTAATTGACAGAGATGCGAAATGAAGCATGACCCTGTGCTTGACGCGTTTCCACTTCATCAAAAATCTGGTTGCAAATTCGTGGCACGAGTCCAGGGTCTGTGTCTGTACCGGCCATACTGTGAGTCTTACCAGATCCTGTCTGACCGTACGCGAAAATGCAGCAATTGTATCCTTCCAATGCATGTCGTACAAATTCGCGACCTAGGCGATCATGCAATGCCGCTTGTGGTGCGAAATGCGCATCGTGCGGATCAGCGGACCAGAGGGAATGATCAAAAGTGAAAGTCTTCTGCTCCTCTGCCTTTCGTCGCGATGATCGAGTTCTGCCAACATCGCTATCATCAGAAGGCGCTATAATCGTTGTTGCTTGTGTCACTGGATTCATGCGGATGAGACAGCGCGCATTTCTTGCTTTTTCGCGAGCGTTGAGCGGTCGTACGCGCACTACGACGCGGACAGCCGAATTGCTGCTGGTATGGCTGGCAGGTGCCATATTAGGTAAAACGATACTGAATGATAAAGAGACAAGCTTAAGAGAGCGACCGTAGCCAAGAGATAGAAACAAAAAGAGAGAGATATACTGCCTTCATCTGTGCGACGTCTTTCTCTTGGTGTCAACAAACAAAAAGTGTTTTCAGATGGGCAACAAGACAACGAGTTGAAGACGATGAAGACGAAGTAGATTATGAGCCACGATCCACTTGAACAACCAAGCTAGACAGTCCTTTGATGCCAGATTGTAGTTTTCGCCTCACTTTGACTCTCACAGCATCTAAATCGCCGTCAATACCCGCAGTGATGGTCACAATGCCATGCAAATGCCGATCCCCATCATTCCAAAAGCGAATGAATGGCATCGCTCCGACGCCTGTGACGAGAGACGCTTCGCCGAGTGCCTCACGGATAGCGTACTCCTGATCAGACTCAATCATCACCATCAAATCTGCAAAAGATGTTCTGAGTAGTGGCACGACACTCAGGAAAATGAGGACCGCAATGAAGATTGAGGCAAGTGGATCAAACCCGGTCCAGCCAAAATAGCGTATCAAGATCGTTGATACAATGACGCCTGCTGATCCAAGTGTGTCGGCAAGGACATGCAAAAAGATGCCTTCGAGGTTGTGCGTATGTCCGTGACCGCCGCATGACCCGCCATGGTGATCGTGACCGTGCCCGTGATGGTGGTCGTCGTTTTTGTGATTGTGGCCTTGGCCATGATGATGGTGGTCGTCGTCGTCATCTTTGTGATTGTGGCCACGATGGTGATCGTGATGGTCGTCATATTTATGATTGTGGGTATGGTTGTGACCGTGATCGTGATCGTGGTCGTGTTTGTGGCTGGAATTGAGACTGTGATTGGATGTCAAGCCGTCCGAAAGAGCGTGGTCATGGTTGTCGTGATGAATATGAGGTGCAGTGACATGCGCGTGATTATGTTCATGAGGCGTTTCTTCCAGGACAGAACTCTGCTTTAGAGGCGACCCCGGCCTTCGAATCGGACTTGCACTGCGGCCCTTGTATGGCCCGCTTGGCGAAAGCACCGGCACATTCTGATGTAACTCTGACAGTGCCCCTGGCCTGCCTTGACGAAACTCGTGCTTCTCTTGAAGTGGTGAAGCTGGTAATCCCATAGCAAAGTCGTAAGCGCTGTCACGGTCGAGTTTCGGTGTATGACTCGGCAGCTCCTTGATTGAATTCTCGTCGCCATGCGCGTGGCTGTGGCCATGACTGTGTCCGTGACTGTGACTATGACCATGGTGCGCGTGACCAAAGCAGAATAAACCAACAAGATTGACAAGCAGGCCAATTGTGCTGACAAGCAAGAGCTGGTCCGTTTTCATCTCTGGTGGCTCCATCAGTCTTTCAAGCGCTTCCATGACAATACTAAATGAGATAAGCACGAGGAAGATGCTGTTTGCGAAACCACTAATAATTTCCACCTTGGCAAACCCGAATGGATGCGCTCTACTGGCAGGCCATTTCGACATGACCGCTGCAATCAAGCCAACTGCAAGAGCAAGACAATCAAATAGCATGTGAATGGAGTCTGAAATGAGACCAAGCGAATTGGTCCAGATGCCATACATCATTTGCACAAACATGAATGATAGGTTGAGCAGCAGGAAGTAGAAAATGTCGCGAGATTCTTTCTCCTTGATAATCTCTCCAATGTAATAGCCACCCCATGCTGTTGCTCTGGCTTGGGCAGATGGAATAGTGTTAGCGATGGTGGCTGTGGCCGATGTAGCTGTCGCAGCATTGGGCAAGAGCAAGAAGAGCGCAATATAGATTAGGAACAACGCTGCCAGACACAAAAAAGCAGGTTTTTCGTAAATGACAAGGAGCGTCACGATGGCGATCGGCCAGCCGATGCGAAATGTGAAGTTAATTGCCTTCGGGGAAAGAGGTTGCCATACGCGGGCACCAATGGCTAGAGCAGTGGTCAGGAGTATTAGTGCGCTGCCACTCACTTGGAGTATTCCTGTTGTAGCGCCCAGAATCGGAGCTGTGATCAATGCAAGACCTGCGACAACCGATGTACCGGTCGACGGTTCATACCGTGTCGCGAGAGTTTCAGCGCCAAAAACTGAGACAATTGCAGTATATCCGATCAGGACCGCGTACAGACTGTCACCTGTGTAGATCGAGCTTGCGACCAGACACGACCATGATGCGGCCAGTAACAGAACAGCTGTTGTCGGTCGAGCTAGAAAGCCGAGCTGTTGTACCCGGCGAATAGCTGAAAGGGGTAGCAAAAGAGCTGTTGCGATGACGGGTCCTAGATTCAAGACTGCCACGAATGAGGCCAGTATTGAGACAGCTTGCAAGAAGGAACCTATTAAGCTGGCTGATAGTGACACAGTGCTTCGCTTCTCTGCATCCTGGATCTTTGTATATTGCAAAGGCAAGAATTCGCGCTGTAAACAGCTGAGTAGCAATACCATCCCTGCCACAAAGACTACATCACCTGTTGACGTCTCTTTCAGGCTTGTAGACGTATGATGCCAACACGCATGGCTTGCCGCCAGACAAAGCGATGTTGCTATCGTTGCGGGCAGTGCGTGGCCCTGTTCGTGACTAGCATCAGCAAACGCTTTTGTGATGTCCTCAATGCCCTACCTCTCTATACGCAGGTTTGTGGGCCGCCTGCGCGCGTTGGGCCTGCTCATGATACGCGACTAGAGCCGTATGAGGACCAGGCCTTTATACAGGCTGTGTATCGCCGGTATGGTGTCGTGCGATCAGAGCTAGATATGCCTGCTAATTGAATCTGCCAGGGTTGCTCTCCTGAAGCCAATGTTGCTCCTGGACGATGCAATGGCCGACAAGGTTGACCTCTTTGACTCTGCATCGACTTTGCTTGCTGTGCTTTCCTGCTGTGCCTGAGATTCATCATGCAGCGAGCGCGAAATATGATTGGCCAATTGATTTTGACAGGCGAGAAGCCTTATTTGCACGTGATCAGAACAGCGAGAGCAGCGCACAAGCAGCCTTGAAGCAGGAACGGCTACAGGAGCACCGAGACAAGGACATAGTGTGATCCTGCTGCTGCCATTGGCTCTGTCTTGACTCTCTATGCTCAGTAAGAAGCTCCATGCACGCGCGCAGGAAGTCTACGACGCTTGGCATACCGCTGAATAGCATACCCGCTGCGGCGTCAAAGCATACACACATTGGTGCCACCAGGCATTCTCTAGCCACCCCAGATGATGCGCAGCTGCAAGATCCAGAATCTGATAGAAATTCACAAGACGCACTAGATCTGCTTGACGAGGAAGATGTCGAAGAAGATTCCGCACCATTGCTCAAGCAAACGACACTCGGGTCAAGCTGGAATAAGCTAGCTCATGGATCAGAAGTGGCCCGGCAGTCACGTGTGATTGATTTGAACGAGGCGAGTACTGGGAAGTACCCTACCAATGCCATCTCAAATGCCAAATACAATGCCATCACCTTTATTCCCCTGACACTCTTTGAGCAGTTCAAATTCTTCTTCAACCTTTATTTCCTTCTCGTCGCTCTCAGTCAATTCATTCCGGCTCTACGGATAGGTTTCTTGTCCACTTACATTGCACCTCTTGCTTTTGTGCTATTTGTCACAATGCTACAAGAAGCCTTCGATGACATCTCTCGGCGGCGACGGGACGAGGAAGCCAATGCCGAGCTATATGATGTGCTTGGCCATGATGCGCTTGTCAAAGCGAGAGATCTTTGTATAGGCGATATCCTCAAGCTGCAAAAAGACAGGCGCATCCCTGCGGATGTCATGCTTCTTCAAACGGCAGACACCGCAGGCGAGGTCTTCATCCGCACTGATCAACTCGACGGAGAAACAGATTGGAAGCTGAAAACAGCGTGTCCCGCAACGCAAAAGCTTGAAGGCGAGGCGGCCATACTATCAATGCGCGGAACACTCACGGCTGAGCCAGCAAGCAAGGCAATTGATGCATTTACTGGAACTTTCCATATGGATGTTCCCATTCCACTGACAGTGCCTCTTTCTGTCGACAACGCTCTTTGGGCAAATACAGTGCTTGCTTCCGGCACGACCGCGCTTGCCATTGTCACATACACAGGCATTGAAACGCGACAGGCACTCAACACATCTCGCACTCGCGTCAAGGCTGGTCTGCTGGAGCAAGAAATCAATACTCTGAGCAAAATCTTGTGTGCACTCACATTATTGCTTAGTGTTGCTCTCGTTGCTTTCCATGGTTTCGGTGACAAGTGGTACGTCGATATCATGCGCTTTCTCATTCTGTTCAGTACCATCATTCCCATTTCATTGCGTGTCAACTTGGATCTTGGCAAGAATGTATATGCACACCAAATCGAACACGATACTAGCATACCAGACACAATCGTACGCACCTCAACGATCCCGGAGGATCTCGGTCGGATCGAGTATCTTCTGACAGACAAGACTGGAACTCTAACGAAGAATGATATGGAAATGAAGCGACTACATGTTGGAACGGTAAGCTACGCCGGTGAAACCATGGAGGAAGTGCATGGCATTGTGACAATGTCGAAGCGCACGAACTTTGATACACCGAGTCGGTCAAGGCGCGATATAGGTGCGCGCGTAAGCAGTGTCGTCCAAGCTCTTGCGCTATGCCACAATGTCACGCCAACGAATGATTTCGATGGTGAAGCGGCCTACCAAGCTGCTTCCCCAGATGAGCTTGCTATCGTGAAATGGACGGCGACAGTCGGCTTGACGTTGATTGGTCGAGACCGTCATGAAATCAAGCTTCGACGTGGCGATGATACCGTTCTACGCTTCGAGATTCTCCATCTTTTCCCTTTTCGCAGCGAGACAAAGCGCATGGGTATTGTTGTCAAAGATCTTAGCTCATCGGAGATCTGCTTCTACGAGAAAGGCGCAGACGTGGTCATGTCCAAGATTGTATCAGCGAATGACTGGCTTGACGAAGAGTGTGGCAACATGGCGAGAGAAGGACTCAGAACGCTCGTTGTCGGTCGCAAAACATTGAGTGCAGCAGCATACGAGAGCTTCTTGCAAGCATACAGCAAAGCTGCATTGGCAGATCGTTCTCGCGGCGCAGCTATGGATCGTGTTATCCAGCACCATCTAGAACACAACCTCGAATTGCTTGGCATCACAGGTGTTGAAGACAAGCTACAGTCTGGCGTCAAGCCAGCGCTGGAATTTCTTCGCAATGCCGGCATCAAGATATGGATGCTGACAGGAGATAAGGTCGAGACTGCTCGGTGCATTGCAGTTTCTGCAAAGCTCGTCTCACGCGGCCAGTATATTCATCAAATCATCAAGCTGAACGCCACGCAACAAGCATTGCATGAACTTGAAGTACTCGACAGTAGGCGAGACGCGGCCTTGCTCATTGATGGCGACTCGTTGCAGTTCTATCTCGATCATGCTCGATCAGCCTTCATCAACATCACGACGCATTTGCCAGCCGTCATTTGCTGTCGTTGCTCACCCACGCAGAAAGCAGATGTCGCACGCCTTATTCGTGATGCAACTCGCAAGCGTGTTTGTTGCATCGGCGACGGCGGAAATGATGTGAGCATGATTCAGGCTGCTGACGTAGGTATCGGCATTGTTGGAAAAGAAGGACGGCAAGCATCACTTGCAGCAGACTTTTCTGTGCTTGAGTTTCGCTCACTGTCCAAGCTACTCGTTTGGCATGGTCGCAATTCATACAAGCGGGCCGCCAAGCTCTCGCTGTTTGTAATTCATCGTGGACTGCTCATCTCCATCTGTCAGATTGTCTACAGCGTGGTATCCAAGTTTGCGCCCATTGCGCTTTTTGATGGCTATCTCATGGTTGGCTATGCGACGCTGTTCACCATGGCTCCAGTCTTCAGTCTTGCTTTGGATAAGGATTTGGATGAATCTCTCGCGCTACTTTATCCAGAATTGTATCGCGAATTAACGTTGGGCAAATCTCTGTCCATGACTACCTTCTTCATCTGGGTTGGCATCAGCGTCTATCAAGGTATAGCCGTAATGTTGACGACTTTCCTGCTGCACAGTGGCCATGATGCGCGCATGGTGAGCATTAGCTACACAGCACTCATCCTCAATGAGCTGGTCATGGTGGCGCTAGAAATCCAGACATGGGTGCCTTTGATGGTTTATGCACAAATCGCGACACTGCTGGTTTACGTTGCGTCTGTTCCATTCTTGGGCGACTACTTTGACCTCGCATTTGTCAAGACACCGGCATTCTTCTCAAAGACGGCTATTGTGACGGCCGTATCATTGGGTCCACCATGGGCATTGAAGTACTTTCGGCGCAAATTCAGGCCGCCTGATTATGCCAAAGTTGCTGGTGGCGCCTAGCAATATAGTAATAATGCATCTTCATGAACCTCTTCCTCGACCACGACCACCTCGTGAATTGCCATGGCCTCTACCACCGCGTCCACGTTGGCCTGCTCGCGATGCCGCACGCTGTCGTTCTTTTTGCTCCTCTTGTGCCTTGAGGATTTTGAACCGGTCTCGACGCGCTTTCGATGGTCTCCAGCGTTTCTTTGTCTTGCTCACAGTATCTGGCTGCTTGAGATGAAGTACACGATCTGGTGCGGCACAGCCAGGCCAGGGTTGGTGTGCAAGACGCAGAACTGTTTCGCCGTCAATGACAGAGACACAGTGTCGCAGCTCTTCTAGACATGATTCTTGAAAGTAATAGGACATGGGCCGTTTCTGCTCGACGTGGATATACCGCACATCGCCGTGCTCGTCCAGATCAATCGCTGAATTCGCTCTTGATGCCTCGAGCTTGGTTGTAGATACATTCGAGAACAAGCGATAGGTGAATTCTTGTGCATTTTCGACGAGTGCCTCTGGATCTGCTTCCTGATGCGCCTTGTCGCCATCGCTGCCATCCGCATTCGGCTCGTCCTCGCTCTCGGCATGCTCAACCACTTCGAAATCCGGCATGAAGTTCGCCAGTGCTTCGAGCTGACTTGCATCTGGCTCATGATAAGCCTCCTCCTCCATGGTCAGCCTAGACTGTTGCAGATGAACAGCCTTGCAATTGTCGCATTATCGGTCATCTCGTCGCGCTTTTCCAGCTTTCAGATCGTCGCACGCAAGAATTCGAACGGCGTTGCTTCATACCTCGCATCTTCCAGTGCTGCTATCTGGGATGCTCGCTATGTATTAGCTATTGTCTTCATCATCAGGAGCTTATTGCTGCGTCGAAGGACGCTTTGCTTCTGTCGCTCCATGACAGCGAAGCAACATCCACTGGTCATCCAAGTCATTGGCACAACAGGTGTTGGCAAATCTCAGCTTGCTGTAGAGCTCGCTCTCAAGCTAGATGGAGAATGCATCAACTCTGATGCAATACAAGTGTACAAAGGCCTTGATATCATCACGAATAAGGCGACGTTGTCAGAACAGCGTGGCGTGAAGCATCACTTGCTTGGATTTTTGGATGCTGGACGAGAGTATCGCATTGCTTCGTATGAGAAGGATGCGTCTGCTGTGGTATGCTATCTACTGCCTCTTTCCTGGCTGATCAGTCCAGATTCACGAATTACAACGGGATGGCAAAATGCCTATTATAGTCGGTGGTACTGCCTACTATGCTACTAGTCTTCTCTTCAAGGACTCCTTACCCTCTGCACTCGAACAAGACAGTCAAGAAGCAGATTCTGAGGTACGTGAAGGTGGGCATGACGACCCACGTCTCAACAAATCTACAGAAGAACTCTATGCAGACCTAAGTCGCCTCGACCCCGTCATGGCCGAACGATGGCATCCAAGGGACCACCGTAAGATTCGTCGCGCGCTCGAGATATTCTATAGCACAGGCACCCGACAGTCAGAGTTGTATGCCCGACAACGCGAAAAGGGACGAATAGGCCCTGAACAGGTCGCGCATCGTACATTGCTCTTTTGGCTTTGGAGTGATCAAAAAGTGCTCGACAAGCGACTCGATGCGCGTATCGACAGTATGATTGAGCAAGGTCTTTTTGATGAAATTCGAGAAATGCACGATATCAGAATCAATGTTCAAGGCGAGGATAACGGCACGCTCGATTTCACACGCGGCATATTTCAAGCTATAGGCTACAAGGAGTTTCTGCCCTTTCTCATAAGCGGCAGCGAAATTGACAAGCAACAAGGGGTTGAGCTAATGAAGGCTGCTACGCGGAGATATGCGCGCAAACAAGTCAAATGGATTAGGAATAAATTGCTATTACAGTGCAGCCAAGCTGGGCCGCAGGTAGAGGTTGTGTTGCTTGATGCAACAAATCTAGATGCTTGGCAAGAGAATGTTGCCGAGGTGGCATTGCGAGCAGTTGATGCATTTCAGTCTGATGAAGTTTTCGAGGTCGATGCGTTTGTGCCTGCATCGTTGAAGAGTATGCTCAAACCTGCTAAAGCGAAGGAAATGTCGAGCGACCCAAGCCAATGGCAAGCGAGACAATGCGATATTTGTCCAGGCTTTGTGGCGATTGGTCCTGAGCAATGGGATACGCACCAGACGAGTGCCATGCATCGAGGGAGAGTACGCCGACAAGCGAAACATAAAGCTTTTGAAGCCTGGAAAGCGAGACAGCTGACGGCTTCGGAAAAAGTTACGGCTGATTGAGGCAACGTTCTCAACCGATCTTTCGAGACCGCCGTTTTGTGAAGCGCAGACAACACCATGGTGCTTCATAACGCAAGTCATCCTCGAATTTGACCATACTGCGCCGCGCGACAATTGCCAAGAGCGTCTGTCTGCAGCAGAATAAGATCTGTTCAGTCACTTCATCGAAATCTAGTAGATCATCGGCCAGAGAGAGACAAATATAGGCTGATACCAGATCTGAGCCTAAATCTTCACGCAAATGTTGTGGTGGTCCCATGAGCAGGAACGCCTGAAGTTCGAAAAATGCCTGGTCTAGGAGTGCGACGTGCATCTTGGTGCTTTGTCCCGTCAATGTTTCCAAGACTGACAAGTCATGCGCCAATCGCCGTAGCATATTTTTGAGCCCAATCAAAGATGGTTGTGGTCGCGGCGGCCAAAATTGCGCATCATTCGGGTACATCCGTACGCGCAAGTATTGAAACAGTTCCTTGAGGCCAGTCTTGTGTTCTTGTCGGAAAAAGTAGCGACGTAAGGCATCGCTTGTGATTTGTGAAGGCTTACGATCCCCAAATGATCTACCAAGCGGAGGATGGAGCTGTCCGAATGAGTCTGTCCGCGGTATATCAGGCCGGATCATGCTCTGTGCTCTTTGGCAGTGCTTCGCTTTTGTGAGAGATCCAGAAAGAAGTGCTCGTCAGTGCAGATATCGTATTATTCGTATTGTGTCGTCGACTCGATCAGCAAGACATGATCCAGCGCCAGCTGTTGGCCTTCTCCGCGACTCTGGTATCTTGTCGATCGAGTACAGAAGAGGCGGAAGCAAGTTGTTTTATGGTGCGACGGCATGTGAGCTCATCTTTTAAGTGTTGCGCCTGAACTGCACAAATTCAGAGCGAGCAACTTAAACCACAGTGCTGGTCTGAGCTGCTTCTTGCCTGCTTCTGTAATCAGCTTTACCTCTATTCTGCTTGCTTCATCTCTGGCTATTATACAAGTGCTATAAGCAACAGCCGTCTTGCTTGGCTGCCTCCATGTTTCGACATCGCACACAAGGCTTCAATGGCACAGCTCTAGCCTTTTCGCCCTTTTTCGACTCACACGTCGCTGTCTCTTCTTCTGCCAATTTTGGCCTTGTTGGCAATGGTAGACTCCATATCCTTGCTCTGCAACCTGGTCAAATGCGGCCTGTGAAGCATTTTGATACACAAGATGGGTTGTTTGATGTGTGCTGGAGCGAGAATCACGAGAATCAGCTCGTGGCGGCTTCTGGAGATGGCACTGTTCAACTATTTGACATCACACTTGACAGCTTTCCGGTACGCAAATGGCGTGAGCATAACAAGGAGGTGTTTAGCGTCAGTTGGAATCTTGTACAAAAAGAGACATTTTGCTCTAGTTCATGGGACGGGTGTATCAAGCTGTGGCATCCTGCCCAACAAGTCTCATTGGCGACGCTGATGGGACACAAGGGATGTGTCTATCAAGCATTGCATTCGCCGCATCATCCGCATATGATTGCTTCGGTATCGGCAGATACGACTTTATGTCTTTGGGATCCGACACAAGGCCATACACCTGTTTCTCAGAATCCGGTGTCGACGCAAGAGGTGCTGACACTCGCTTGGAACAAGTACAATCCGAATGAGCTCTTTACAGCGGGAATCGACCTACTCATCAATAAATGGGATTACCGTATGATGGCACGCCCGATACGGACGATGCGGGGACACAAGTATGCAGTCAAGAAGTTGAGTACGTCGCCGTTTGATGGTGAGATGGTTGCGAGTAGTTCATATGATATGACGACGCGTGTTTGGCGCGGGGATACGTGTGTCAAGGTATTTGATGCGCATACGGAGTTTGTTGCAGGGCTGGATTGGTCATGCTTTGGCGTGAGTCCTGGGTTCATTGGGACTGCTGGATGGGATGAGCAGGTGTTTGTATGGCGAGTATGACATTGCTACAGAGGTCGATTCAAGCTTGATCTTGGCAAACGCAGTGCTTCAAGGCTTCGAGAGCGAGAAGACTGCAGCACGACAGGCACAATCTGCAGGCTGTTTGGGTGCACCAGCACTTCGGGAGTCTGTCGGCATCTCATGACTAGATACCCGACCCGCTTGTCGTGTGACTAGGCTTACCATACTGTATATTTTGGCATTGCTAGGCCCGGCCTATTCTGGATCATAGAGTCATGCCGCTTTCATACACTTCACAAATCAATCAAGTATCGCGGCAGGTAGTCAAATCAGGTGGGCGGACACGTCATGGATCATGAGACTCTCGCTTTGCATTTTGGAAGCGAAGTGTTTGAGCGAGTTCGGAGAAAAAGACCCGGTTGGCTTTGTTCAGTGTTCACTGTTCAGGGTCCAGACTTCTTCCTGCTGCCTGGTCCATTCATTTTTGACAAAGTGCGACAAATACCGTCGTCATCGCCCAGTTTGGTAGGGCGGCACCCGCGGACACCGAGAGAATGGGCACTGGGCTGTAACGGCCGTATGTGGGCCCTCCGCTTTCTCGCTGTTTTTTCGGCCCAATTGCCTGCTGTATTCGTAAGTGCCAAGATATACTGTGTCTAGTCTGGCTTCTATAGCTATAGCATAGTCACACACTCAACTGGGTCTGGTCGTGACTGTAGGTATAGTCGATATCGAGCATATTCCTGGCCTTTGTCTGGTGCTTTGTCTTCTTTCATTCTACATGAGTCTGGGCCATGTCCCGCTCAAGAAATAATAAAATGCGCGGGAATGATGAAAGTGTGATGCGGAAACACCAACAGCAGGCAACAGTGCCGCAACACTCACAAGAAGCCCTTCCTTTCCTTCCTACTGAGCCTTCTCTGCCTACTGTCCATCGCAAACTACTCGCTTGCAGTCCTGGCTATCTTCTTCTTGCTACCATCAACAGCATGGACAGTACAGCCAGCAAACGAAGCAGTCTAGAAGGATCTCGTCTCACTGCGCCTGATCAAGCAACATCATCATCAGCAGCAGCATCAGTATCAGCGCATAAGCACAATCATGCGCAAGGCAGATCATCCTGCAGACCTCCCTTCCTCTCAGCGGAGCAAGCAGCTGCCATCAGTCTTTGGCGTAGCCGCATCACCTACGAGCGGGACGACCTGATGAACGAGCGCAACTCGATGCGTCTGACTGGATACAGCGGACCAAAGGAGTAGTCACTGCATCAAGACTTTCCTATTCACAACATTTTTGCATATTAGAGGCATTGCGAGGGCATCAGCACTTGCTTAGAGACGAGACACGAGATACGAGACATGAGACGACCACGAGACGAGAGACAAGAGACAAGAGGCAGGAGACAGGAGACAGGAGATTGCAATTGCATGAAGACTGGCAAACACCATGCTGCTCTTCTTGCTCGCTTGTCATTCGTAGCAGCAACACTTGAACTGCGAGAGACAGCGATGCAGCGGAATTGGCAACATGCACAAAGCGGATATCACTGCCGAGTCATGCTGTGCGAGTAGACAATAATGCTGCTACTGCTACATCAACAACCAAGGCATGGCATGAGAGTCTTTCATTTATGCCAGAGACCTGTTGGCGATGACGGTAGCATATTCCCCCATCAAACACATTGCATGCAAGGCTGGTTGCTTGCTTGTACACATACACTACACAAGAGACACGAGAGACACACACCTGAGACACAGAGATTAGAGACACAAGAGAGCATGAGCGTAGGGCATTACATTGATCGAACCATTCAAAGAGTATCTGACTATCTGATGTGCACCGACTCGCAACTTCTTGACCTACCGCTTGATCGCTTCCAACATATCCATAGCAGAGTCCTTGTCATATGAACTGCTAGCCTACGCACCACCTCTCTACGTTTCCTGCCTTCATCAGCGCATCATCCTTGTCTCCGTCGTCGCATCACACACAACTTGATCCACAACAAGCGACAAGCAGCTGATCCGATGCCTTCGGGAGGCAAGCTCTACGACACAGAGTCAGGACAGCTCTTCCATGCCGGCAAGATCGCCATCTGTCTCGTCGGCCTCCCAGCGCGCGGCAAAACCCATCTCTCCGTCTCGTAAGCCCTTATCTTATGCCGTGCTGCGATACTGACAATAAAGACTCTGTCGCTACCTCTCATGGCTCGGCCTATCATGCAAAGCGTTTCATCTCGGTGACTATAGACGGAAACGGCTACAAGGCATGAAAGAGCCAGATGACTACTTCTTCTTCGACACACATGCCGAGATTAGTGAGTCAACACGTCAATTGCGCTCTAAAGTCGCTGCAGATTGTATGCAAGATATGCTAGACTTTCTCGACAAGTCAAAGCAGAATGGACAGATTGTCATTTACGATGCCATCAACGCTAGTGAGACTGTGCGACGCGCTATCATGCAACAATTCAAGGATGAAGGTATACAGTCTTTGTTCATCGAGAGTGTTTGCTGGGATGAGCGTATCATCCAGGAGAATGTCCGCGACGTGAAGCTTTCGTCGCCAGACTATGCCGGCTGGGATAGACAAAAAGCAGTCGAACACTATCTCAGGCGCATCCAAATGAAGATTCCAACTTATCAAGAAATGACGCGCGAGAAAGAAGAGGACTTATCCTACGTCAAGCTCATCAACATCAATGAACGCATGATTGTCAATAAGGGAACCTCTGTCGGTGGTAAAGGCGGCACAGGAGGTAACTTTGGCTATGTTGGTTCACGCATCGTCTTCTTCCTCATGAATCTGCATGTAAAGCCGCGTACGCTCTATTTTGCACGCGCAGGCAAGTCAGCAGACAGATCATACAAGTCAGACGCTCCTCTTGCTCCAGAAGGACACGTCTATGCCAAAAAGCTAGCAGACACACTGCTACGGCGTCGACGAGATTTACGCAGGCAAGCAAAAGAAGAAGGCGGAAGTAGTCAGGCAAGTAGTGTCGATGGCGATGTCACCCCTACACAAAGCGGTCGGACGACACCAGTCGATGCGCATGACCGCAGTCTATCAGTCTGGGTATCGCCAAGACAACGCACCGTTGATACGGCAGAATACCTTGCTGCAGCTGGATGTGTCGTGCGTAGACGACCGCAATTACAAGCCATCAATCCTGGCGTCTACGATACGCTCACCCTCGATGAGATTCGAGAACGATACCCAGGCGAGGCGGAAAAGCATGAAGCTGATCCCTTCGGACATCGTTTCCCACGCGCAGAAAGCTACCACGACGTCGCGATCCGCCTAGAACCCGTCATCGTTGAGATTGAGCGCGAAGAGAATGATTTGATTGTCATTGCGCATGAATCAATCTTGCGAGTCTTGTATGGCTATTTCATGGGATTGGACGGTTTACAGATTCCAGAGTTGTCAATGCCGCGCGATACGCTGGTCGAGGTACGGCCGAGCAGCTACAACTGCGTGCAACAACTAATTCGGATCCCTGGAGTCGAACCAGAGGATTAGCGGGTGATGAGGCATAGCAAAGTCGTTGTAGCAATGGCAAGAATATCTCAGGAGTTTGCTGACTGAAAGTCTCGTCTTGGCATCAGGGGATTCTGAACTGTTGCGATATGTTGGCCAAAAACCATTTTTACCAGATGCTTTCTTGTTCGTTTGCGCAAGCATGCATTAGCTCGCTCGCTGCATTGTGGATCGAGCTTCGGCGCAGCTCAGAGCCGTGCAAGCCTCCTGGATTCACTATCGATAGCCGCCAGCCTAGCCAATTGAGCTCGGCCGTTTGGAAGCATTTTCTGATATCGCAGACTCACTAGGCAGCTGATTTTGCTCAGCAGCTCGCAACGATGGTCCGTCCGCGTTGCGCAATGCGACTTACCCCTGTCATCTGAATTTCTGTGCAGCTGCAACGACATGGTCACAAGAAACAATCCAGAGAAGAAGCCGTGGAATGTCGTACGCAGTTCTTTGAGACATGTCGACCAGGCATGAATCACCTTTGCCGCAAGGTGTTCTTTCGCGTGACTCTTTCTCTCAGTGATGCACACTGTGTGACAGCCTCATGCATCGGCCAGCGAAGCAGTCAACAGAATCAGGGTGTGCCAGAACTGTTCGGATAAATAGTTTAGCCGGCTAGAGACACTGAGGAAAATATAGTGCTCTCATGCGTACACATATTTGCGCGGGCAAAACATGACAGCAGATCCGAAATGAGCTGATCATTTGTTCTGCAAACAACGACCCATTGAGGGAAATAATTCACCCATTCTCAAGGTCCGTAGACAGGGACATTGCGTTTTCCCAACCATTTTATGCACACTTTCCATGGAGTCGATACAACCTTTGTCACCTCGTGGCAGAAGTTTCAGGGGTCCGGCCACAACCGCAGCCAGTTTGTGCCTTTCATCATGATGTCGATGTAAACACGGAAGAGATGCAGAGAGTCTTCGAATACCCCTGTTGAAGCTTGCCAAGCTTGATCTACAAATGGATGGGCAGTGCCGAACTTACAGCGTTTCAAGCAACTTCCCATCGTCAGCAGAAAAGCGTCGGATTTGGTGGTTTCTGTCGGTGGGTGCCCAACTCAAGCGAAAATGTCAGCAACCAAACCAATGCATAGTGGTGTTGCAATCAAGCGTTCTGCACAGACTTCCATGCCACGACAGCAGCAGATGGGCTTACCCACCTTATCTCAAGTATCCAACGCGAAGCAATTTTCTGCAGCGCAGCCTAGTGACGGTCGTGGCTGCATCACACTACCACCCATCTTGACGAAAGAGCAGGGAGCCATCGAAGGGCCTCATCAAGACCAGCGTTGGCAGCAGATTCTACATCTACCCAGTCGGGCCCCGACTCCAGCATCGTTTGCTTCTCCGGCAAAAGCCATTGAGGCTAGAGAGCTGCCACCATTGCCCAATCAAGCTAGCCCTGGTCGAATCAACGATGGTCGCAAGCGTCCACATAGTGGTTTACCGCATGAGCAAGCTGCTCTTCCGCAGCAGCAGCAGCCGCGGCCACCACAATATCAGCAGTCGAAGAGGCGAAGTCTCCAACCCGCACCTCCTGCACAATCCTTTATCGCTTCTGCTTCCCATCAAGACGCTGGCAGCCCAACCAAGCACCAGCGTGAGGGCCTGGAGCGCTCGATCATTCAGCAAAAGACACCCACAAAACTGAATGTGCAACACCATGCGCAACATTCAGAGCCACAACAGCAGCCGCAGCAATCGATCTGGCAGAAGCCCTTGCAGCGCCCTAGTGCACAACAAAGCCGTGTATCTCAATCACATGATCAGATAGAGCGAATCCAGGAGACTCGACATGAGCAGACATTTCAAACAAGCGAACAGAGTCGTTTGCGACAGCTGGAGCAGCAGCAAAAGCAGAAGGAGGAGAGAGAGCGCTTTGTGCGTCTTGAAAAAGAGTCGCTGGAGCGCCGTCATAAACGCGAGATGCCAGGGACGCCGCAGCCTAGACCACCGCACTTGATGCCGACACAAACGACGCCGACAAGAGTCGCTGTAATCAGTCGCCCCGCTCCTGGTGAAGTCATCCAACTCGCGCGAAATCAAGCTGCATGCCCAGAGGCACCCATGGATTATCGACATCAAACCGATAGAGAGCGAGTGGGATTTTGTGCTCGAGTCAATCAATTTGGCGAAAGACCAGTCCTGTTGCCGACTGTTCCTCGACAGGGCGAAGTGCCTTCAAGACCTCTCAAGCCCAGCTCAAATGAGTCTCGATGCGATGTTCATCGTCCAAATATGAGCTATGCTGTATCGACGCCGTCTGCTGAGCTTCACAGCCAAAGGCGAATTAACATAGCAACGCCGCCAACGCCTGTATCTGCAACCTTTGATGATTCTAGGTCTCGGAATGCCCTTCCTGGTCGCGAAGCACAAAGCCACTCGCCGGCTCATTTGCAGGGGCCTGATCAACTGTTGACGGCACTCGCATTTGACCCCATAGCGCACGCTCTGTCTCAACGAAGTCGAACGCAGCAACCTCGAATGGCTGCGATTGGCCAACAGAGACTTAATGGCTGCTCAAGCGCTCCTCCTGTCATTTCGGCTTCTCAAAGCTCTGTTCATAGCAACAGCAGACGACAGAAGCAGTCTGATTTTCTTCGGAAAATCAATCTGACGATCGGCAGTCGCAAGCCTGCTTTCAATGTGCAGCATCTTGGCACTGGACTCGATGGACGCGCCCTATACTTCCGCTTCCCGCATACGCACAACACATTCGAACCTGGCAAATTGACGCAGCGCCCCGATGCCAGAATAGACGCCAATCATCTCGAAAGCCTAGTGGCACCATACGGAGAGATGCTTTGGCACACCTATTTCCGTGTCATCAATCCAAATCTGTGAGTAGACAGGCAGACACTTCTGCAAAGACACTGACATACAGGCCAATCATTAACAAGCATCAATTGCCGTTGCGTACTGATTCGATATTTCCGACAACATTGCTAGCCGTTATGTACTTGTCAGCGATGCCACATCTCCCGTCCAGCTTCCGAGATGCATTTATCCTCGACGGTCGTTGGACGAGACTGGCGAATGTCGTCAAGATGGCATTGATCGAGGAGGCTGAATGTGCTGATCTTGTGACGGTCACTGCGTTCTTACATTACTTGCATTTGCCTACAAGCCATCCCTCTGACACTGTGTCACATTACAGTGTGGCCGGATGTGATGCCAAGGTCACAAATAGCCGCTGGAACATGACAACATTGCTGCTCAATTGCGTATATCAACTGGGCCTGCACCTGGACCCCGGCCGTTGGACCATCCCAGATAGCGAGAAGCGCATGCGCCGACTACTCTGGTGGATGACGGTGGGCTGAACGACATCTGCAAGCATGACTAACGAGCAGATGACGATCGAGAAATGGAACAGCTTGATTTGTGGTCGAAGATCGACAGTGCGCGCAGGCGAATATAGGGTGGAGATGTGCGCAATTTCGGACTTTGAGGACGAGCTGGCAAGCCAAGATTGCCTTGGCCCTACGAGTCAGTTCTCATTTCGAAATCTTGTTGTACTGACCTCAGGTCTGATTGCAAACTCAGAACTAGCCTTGCTATTGGCAGACATTCTCGAAGTCGTGCACAATAACCCCAATGCTCCATCTGGCTTCGAAAGACTCATGCTGACATCTCTTCTAAATTTCCGAGCCGAATTACCTACGCTTAACCTGCCAGAACAGCGTCCACTCACAAGCAAAGACCGACACCGAGCGCTTTGCCATGTGCAGTTGCACATAAGCTTCCTGGCATGCTGGGTCCTGATTCTGAAGACACTCCTAGAACGACCGACGAATGAGGAGTGGCAAGAGAGTGTCATAATTGGACAGATGGACCTGCCAATGGGGCTTGAATGCATTGCCGAATACTGCAAGCTTCTAGACATATGTGCTAGCATCGGCCAACTTGATACAGCCTTGTGGCCAAGCTGGACGGAACATTCCGTCCTGCTCATGGCTCTCTTCGCCGTTCGTCTCGTGGCAGGCGCCAGTGGTCCAGCGCAGGAGCAGTCATTAGCCGCCGTTGCTGATGTAAGTTACACTTCTTTGTCCCGGTCTGAGCAACATACTGACAATTCCAGCTTTACAGAGCCCTGCTAGCGAATCGAAAATGTTGGCTGCTGGTGGAGGCGCCATTGAGATTGCTGGTCGAAACTGGTGTGGTCAGTCCACCAAGTCCAATATTCATGGCATAAATTTCATCTTTGCAATAGCCCTAATACCATGTTTCTGCCCTTGACAGAAAGAATACAACTTGGGAGAGCATCGTCCTCAATTTCGAGAATTGACCGTGACGTTGACAACATCTGCGTCTTCCTCAAGCTGCTCGACAAGTTTCAGCACTTCCTCATTTCCTTCAAGGTCGACAGCACTGTCTTCCTTTGCCTTGTAGCTCAGCTCAGCTGCGAGTAACTCAACAGGGTGATCTTTAAGCCTTTTGGCGATGCCTCCTAGATCAGAAGGCGCTGTAATGAGTTCGAATGAGCCATCTTCAAGGTCAATCACATCTTCGGCGTCCACCTCGATGCTGAGATCGAGTGCTTGATCAAATGACATGGAAGCTTCACCTTCTACGGGACGAACCACGATTCGTCCAAGCTTGTCAAACAGGAATAGACAGCTGCCGAGCGTAGCTTCATGCTTGCGCAAGATTGCCTTAACATTAGCGCCTGTTCGTGTCTTTCTGTCTGTCAGTGCTTCTATCAGTATAGCCACTTGACCATGCATAGCTTCATAGGTAACATGCTGCAATGCTGCATCTCCTGCCTTGCTAGGCGCCGCACGCTGTAAAGCAGCTTCAATGTTGGACTTTGGCATATCTGCCTTTTTCGCGGCAAGCAAAGACGCCGCGAGTCTCACGTTGAATGACGGATCTGTGCTGCCTCCAAGCTTTGCAGCGAGCGTGATATCATTGCCGAGCTTAGAAAACATGGCTCCGCGCTGCTGATCAGCTGCTCCTTTCTTGTGCCTGATCTTGGACCATTTATTGTGGCCAGAAAGCAGACTTCTGGTGGCATGGATAGACTGACGAGGCAGCAGTATAGCGCTTATGGCAGCTCTGCCCTTCGAAGCTCGTAGCAGCATGTTCTGGTCTATACGGCAGGAAAAGCGCGATTGTCGTCGAGGTGTTGCGCATTTCGACGATCAGTCAAGGCGAGGAGCGCACAAAGGACGAAACAGGATAGGACATTGTACGGAGTTTAAGAGAGAGGAAGACGCATAGGAGAAGTGGCTCGGGGAGACAAGCGCGCAGTCCAGCTGGCAAAGGTATGTCCTGCAGAAGAGCCAGAATCGACATCGCAGATCTGCTGGTAGACGACGATACGCGATCAAGTCGCAAGTACCTCAAACGGACGCACAGCCTCTCAAACCCATGGCGTACAAGTCAGGACTATGGCGAGTCCTTTTGTACAGCGCCAGAGCATTCTGATCTGCCGTATCTGCCGCCAGAGATCCTCATGCTTATTGTGGCACATATGCCGTATGAAGATCGCGTCCCCTTGACGAGGGTCAACCGTCAGTGGCGCTTGCTGGCGCTGGACGCATCTTCAAAGCTGAAGATTATGCGCGATCTTCCGAGTACGCATGCTCTATTCGCCTAAATCATGCTGACATCTAGTCTGCGCACCAGCACCGTCGAGTATCACTGCACCAGAGTGGCTCCACTTTCGTTCCATGACTCCTGCTTCCAGAATGCTCATGTTTCAGCGCGTTGTCGCTTCGATGAGTTCGCAGCTTACCTATCTGAATCTGCTCGGCACCAACTTGCTCAGCCAAGACTTGATGAGCTGGATCTACGACATTGATCTACCTGAGCTTCAAATAATCAAGATGCCTAATGGCACCGATCTCTGTGCGTCTTTTATGATTTGAGCTCCAGGCTGACCACAGATCTCGCTCTTTTGAGAGAATTGGCGCTGCGTCCGGATAAGTGGCCGAAATTGACTTATATGTCAGTCGGCTTCGGCTCGAAACTTGAGATTCCCGAAGAAGCGCCAGAGCTCATCAATCACATGCGAAGGACTCGCAGGGAATTGCGTTCCAACATCTCCCGGTGTACGCATTGTGCCCGCCTATTCTATGTCGATTCGCGCGTCAAGTGCGCCTGCTGTGATCGCCACATTTGCTCGCAACACTTCACACGAACTTCCGGCAATCACTGCTTCTTATCCAGGCGAGTCAAGTGTCGTAAGTTTTGTTCATTTCCATTCTGTACTCACATGACAGCCTACAGCATGCTGAAATACCATACAGTCTGTGCTACCTTGCATCAACAGCGTGGTTGTGCTGGACTCGATTTATGGGGCCAGCATTTTGCATGCTATAAAACTCATCCGAGCGACGCGGGAAGTGCCAGTACGGTCACCAGTGACGAGGAGGCTGATGATACTATTGAGAATTAAACCGGATTCTGCTTTATTCTATTTTCTATTGTGTGCTTACATGCGCTGGCGAACAAGCATTCTCTCTGCAACTCTTTCTGGGTTTCCTTAGTCCCATATCCATGCTCCACATGAGCCTAGTAGTCTCTCTCTCATGCTTTCTCCTCGCTTTTCCTCGTGTGACCAGATGGATCAAAATGTTCAACGACAATCAGACACAAAAAAAGGTTGACAGAAAAGATATCAGAAGGCGACCGAGCTGAGCCCTCGCTGCAGGGATGGCCAAGGTGTCAAAGGCCGTCAAGCAGAAGCGCAAGGATTTTGCAAAGACAAAGCTTAAAGTCGGGAAGCACAAAGGCCAAGCAGACAACTACACTGACACTTCTTTTAAAGCGGCCAAGATTGTCTTGCCAAAACAGTCTGTCAATAATGCTGTGCATATTGGAGGAGCGCAACAAGAGGTCGAAGAAGGGGCAGGAGACGCCGGCAAGTTTCTGGAGGATGCGGCCAAGAATCGAGCCGTACTGAGTAAGTTGCTCGGCTTGTTGCAGCACAAGGCGCATGATACGCGCAAAGATGCGCTCGTTTCGCTGACTGGCTTCCTGACCACGAAGCACAAGCATCATCAAGTCAGTTCAGTCTTGCTGACTCCGATCATGGCAAAACTGGTGCCGATGATTCTAGACGAAGACCGGCAGGTAAGACGGCAGCTGCTTGCTACTTTTGAGATACTACAGGAGCTGGGCCGACGTGCACAGCCGACTTCTGGGCGATCATCTGCAGATGTACATGCTCATTCAGGCGGTGAGGAGAACGTGCTGGCGCGTTATGCTGATGATCTTCTGCTATACATTTCCAGCGCCATGACCCACATTGTTGCGTCCATTCGCGCAGACTCGACAAAGTTCCTGGCCTTGCTGGTAAGCAGCAGCACTGAGTCCGCAGACATCTTCGCAGATGATCGGCCCGGGCTGGTCTCACCAGTGTTGCGCAGACTTATTGCATCGGCTGATGCTGCACAGGATGCACGCACACGCGGCGGTGCCGGTCTCGCAAAATTGATCGACTGCTTTGCTCTCTTGCTCGGTATCAGTGGCAGTGACGCACAAGATCCATCAGCCGCGACCACACGCGTTGCTACTACAACTGGCATTAAAACCACGGTTCAGCATCTTCGAGTGTTGGCAGTCATCCTCGATGCTGCTTTGAAACCAGAAGATATGGCACTTCGAAAAGCGCCTACGATTCGATGCGGTACGGACGGCTCGTTGACGCGCGTTGGAGAAGGCAAAGACGTGCAACTGCAAGGCGGCTTCTTCGTTGTCGCGAGCAGAATTCTCAGCATATACGAGACTAGCACTTTAAACCTCTTCGCGTCTGGATCAGCGCTTGGACGTGTGACGACTGGCGATGTTCAAGCTGACGATGATGATGGTGAGCATAGCGCCGCAAGGCTTATTGTTCTTCGTCATGCGACAGGCCTAGTCAAATTCCTGACTGATCTGTTTGCAGACGGTGTGAACATGCACCTAGAACTTTGCGTGCCATGTTTAAGGGTTTTCATGGCTCTTGCACCGCTTCTTGTCACCGCTGAAGGCGGCAAAATTGCACAGTCGGTGGCTCCTTTATCCAAGAAGCAACAGGAAATCTCCAAACTCATGAGCAAGACTCAAGTCAAGCTAAGGAGTGGCGTGGAGCAACTGGTCAACCGCGGCGGTGCCGGCGTTGCACTCGTGTCGAAAGCATACGGAGACCTTTGCACTGCATTGCAAGTCAGTGCCATCCATAATGATTCATGATAGCTTTACGACATGTACTTATTGAATTCATAAAGGCATAGCAGCGAATCTCTTGTTCAATTCACGCTCAAAGAAGTCCTCTTCTTCGCTCTCTTCTTCATATGCTGCTGCGCCAATAACAGCACTTGGTGCAACCGCTGTGTCAATGTGGCCATTTAAGTTGGATGTCTTATCGTTCTTTGACTTGTGCGAGAGCCGACGATTGTGGAACCATACTAGGCGCTGCAACCGGTCATCAGCCGCTTTAGCCTCCGACAAGTCCAGATCTTGGCCATTCGCCACGACGCCAGCTGCATTGGAAGCTGCAAAGCCCGACATGACACCACCGTACTCGCCACCACTTATCCAGTCATCCCGAAGCTCAGGCTTACATGCCATATAGATCTGCGTGATGACTCTCATGTTGGTCGATCGCCATTTGCGTGAGCAGAGCGGTACCTGCGTCTTATAAAGCTTGAGCACGACTTCTTGCAGCTGGCGTTGAGGAACACGCAGCGGACGGCGTAGGTGAAGCCAGATGCGGTGTTGCAATAGAACATGAGCACGGCCCACTTTCTTCTTCGTGCATTTGTGCAGGATTTTGCACAAGTTTATTGCGCAATACAAGATTCGCGAAGATATAGGTTCCGCTGGGATCCTCTCGTTTACTCCTGCATTCGCTTGGCCAAAGCCTGGCGCGTCCATACTCAAGATTCGTGGCGTTGGAATGCGTGTGGTCTTCCACGGCGATACACGACGCTTTTCCGTCAAAGCATCATATTCTCGCTTGCGACGCAACTTGGTCACGTTGAGTGTACGCTTCTCTTCCTGCCATATCGCAACGCCGTGTGAATCGCTTCCTGGCTGAAAGTGCTCTGGCGGTGTAGGCAAATCGTTTTCTGGAAGCATTTGAAGGGCGGCGTAGAATGAGACTGGTTGCAATTGACTTGACGATGCTTCAAGACTTTGGAGTGGGTCCAGCGTCAGCATTGCTTGATGATAGACGGCCACCCAATCCCCATCCATCAAGCACGCGGCTGCGTATTCAAATTTGAGAACATGCGATACTCGAAGCCATCTGAGCAGGCTGAGGATGAAACCCGAGACACCTTTGAGCAAGATATGAAAGTTGCGCCTTGCTAGCGCTGCAGCTTGCTCATCTGGTGAATGCTTTGATTGGCCAACACTTTGCTCCGAGGCATCGTGATCTCCAAATAGCCAATTTTGTACAGAGGCAACATCTTCGGGTCCCGGATCGAGATTTCGTGAGTCGTCGTTTCCATGAGTGGGGCTTTGGCCATTGACACCATTATTGAAAATATTGGCTTGGGGCGAAGCCCCTGATAGATCAGTCTGTTTGCTGAGATGAGTCGCGAAGTTGAAGAGCGTATCGACAAGCTTCGCCAATGCGGGCGCCATGTTCGGCAAGCTTGCTTCATACAAGTTGTCGATTCGAGCTAGAATATCGTCTTCTTCAGTCGTAGACTCTGGTGCTGCAGAATGTTCTTGCAGCGCAACCCAGCCACGGTCATAACGTAGCAGCGCTTCTTCTTCTTTTTCGAGCTGCATTTGTGCAACAGTGCGCCGCTGACGGTTATGAAACATAAGTGCGGCCTCTTCGACACTCTTGGGCACTTTGTTCTGTAGTGTCTCGTTCCAAGGCAACGGAAATGGCAATGCTTGATCTGTTTGAAAGATGCCTTTTCGACCCCGCGGACTCGGCGGTGGGCTTGGTGCAGGAGTCGACGACCATTGACCATCAGTGTAAGTTGGCAGCTCGTGTGTCTTGTCTGATCGCTTCTGTAAGTTGATATGATCGTCGATAAGGCTTGATGGCTTGAAGCTGGGATATTTTGAGGCAATCTCGGCACGAAATTGTGCGTACTCGTCGACAGAGGTAGTTATCGTGGTCGGATCTTCATCTTCTATTCGAAGGCCATGCTTCTCGCGTTGACGCCGCTTGCATTTAAGCAATTCGAGCTGTTCACCATAAGTGACCAGCATAGCTTTCCTCAGTAACAATGCAATTTGACGCATTGGCAACGGAGCATCACAGTTTTCAGGAACACTACGGGGACGCGCGAGAACGTCCAGTAGAATGCCGATGAGTGACACCGGGCATTGTGCAACTTGCTTGTGCTCGTTATCTGTAGGCTGAATCGCCTCAAGCATGAAATATAGGACTGTCAAGAGCTGGTGTACGCCTGCGGTGGCTTCCCGAAGGCTCTCGTCGCGCTCCGGTGTCCGTATCTCGTCACAGACACTGAACCACAGATCAAATTGTGTACGTAGCATGTCAACAAGAACCGCATAGGCGTTCGCGCGGAACAGAAGAAAAACATTTCGACGTATGCAATTGTTTTGCACTTCTTTCGCTATCCAGCGGATCGTCAAGCCTACAATTAGCGCAAATTCGGGTGACCAGCACGTACCTTGTGCGATGCAAAAGAGTGTCGCTATGGCGTGGCGCTTGAGATCCGCTTCAACGTGTTCGAGCGTGCCAAGCGTTAACTGAGCCTTGATGAACTGGACGATAGCATCGGGATCGGCCTCGTGCCAGGCTTCCATTAGCAGGCGCGAACGTGTTCAAAGGCCTTACGTAGAAGTGCCTGGAATGCAGCATCGGAAGCAATTGCGATGCGACAGCCTAGCAACAACAGGAAATCATCCTGATGCGAGTACCAGTCATTCAGCTCTATGTCCATGTCTTCACGATCTGTGTACTCGTAGTCGTAACGGGCTGCTTCGTTTTGATGCCTAGCTTGTGACAGGCGTGTTTGTGAATGCTGCAGCTGATTGAGCGCAGCAGAAGCTCCGGGTACACCGACTGCATCAATCTCATCTGCTACGACGGTGTTTTGCGACGGACCAAGTTCAGGCTGCTTGGGCTCAAGCGCTGCAGCAGCAAAGGCATCTAGCTGAGGGGCGCCATTTATTGGAGCGTTGTCAACAGCATGGAGATGAGTAGCTCCATCCAAAGGCTCTGCAGCAGCCATTGAGCCACCTTGATTCAGCAAGCTTGTAGCACGGTGTGAATCATACTAGCTTTATACAGCGATCGTCAAAGTAGTCTTTTACTGCAGCTGTTGCGTCGATCATGTGAGATGCGCGTCGCTGACCGGAACCCAAAAAAGAAAAGCGTGCGACTTCCGATTCCAGAATTAATCGCGCTGCCGTCTGTCAAAAGCTGTTTGAGCAGCATTAGGCGATATCTTGGCACAAGACAGTGGAAGCTGCAGGATGAGAGAGTCCTTGCGGGCCTTGTCTCGGCCATCGCATCAGCATACAATAGCAAAAGATGCTCCAGAGGCGGCCGGGACCGATTTGACGAGCTCGCCAACTGAGGAGGCGCTCAAGACGGCTGAGCCAGTCGAGGCTCTCACGCTCGCTATGCTCGATCATCCAGCGCATCCGATACATTGGTCAACATTCAAGAAGTGGGTGGTCATTGTTGTATACTGCTTGCTGCAACTCTTTATCGCCATGACATCGACATCATATGTCAGTATCGTCTTTTTGATCCAGGAGCGGTTCGGTACATCTTTGCAGGTCACCACGCTCGGTCAGTCGCTCTTCATCGTTGGCAATGCAGTTGGTCCGCTCTTTCTAGGTCCTCTTAGCGATATTGCAGGTCGAAAATGGGTCTATGTCGGCTCGATCCTGCTCTTTGCCATTCTCAATATCGGCCTAGCGCTACCTCTCAATTTCCCGATGATGGCTATATTCATGTTCCTTATCGGGGCAGCAGGATCGACTGCCTTGTGCAATGTGGCGGGCACCATCGCAGATCTCTATGGCGATGCCAATAATTCTGGTCAAGCGATGGCTCTCTTCGTCTTCACTTCAGGCGCCGGTCCTAGTCTTGGCAGTCCGGTCGGAGAATGGGTCGCTTTGAACGAGAACATGGGTTTGCCCTGGCTGTTCTGGCTCAATGTCATCATTGGCGGAGCATTCGCCTTGGGAATGGTTTTCCTACCAGAAACTCTGCCGCGTGTGGTCATCAGCCGTGCAGAACGCAATTTGGGTCAGTCAACATCAAAGACCACGGCTGCTGTGTTGCAACTCAAGAATGTTTCAATCTTGTCCGAGATTCGATTCGTTGCTACGACGGCACTCAAGATCTTCTTCACGGAACCTATCGTTGCGAGCTTCGGCATCTACAACGGATTTGCCTATGGTCTGCTCTTCCTCTACCTGACAGGCGTCTTTCCAGTCTTTACCGAAAACAACGGTTTATCGTACATCGGCGCCAGTCTCACCTATCTTAACTTCGCCGTGGGCGCCGCAATCATGTTTTGTATTGTGCCCATACAGACTTGGCTCTACAAGAGCGATAAGGAGCGGAATGGTGGTGTCGGACGACCTGAAGCAAGATTGCTGCTCAACCTCTTTACCATTTGGCTCTTCCCAGGGGCACTCTTTTGGTTCGCTTTTACATCGAATGGAGACGTCAATTACTGGTCACCCATTGTCGCAGGTGCCGTGGCAGGTTTATCTAATACCATGCTGTACCTCTCTATTTTGACATACTTGTCAGATGCATACCCATCTGTCGTCGCTTCCGCCATTGCTGCGCTACTTTTGCCAAGCTTCTTGATTGCTGCTGGTTTGGCACATGTTGGGCTTGTCATGTTTGCGAATCTCGGAACGCGCACTTCTTTTATCGTCCTGGCAGGGGTGAGTTGCGGTCTCGTTGTGCTTACTTACACGATCTACTTTTTCGGCCCCTGGCTACGGCGAAGATCAAAGCTTGCGAGGATATTTTGAGCTCAGAAGATCGAGAATGTGGCTCATCTTATCTTGCGATGGCACTTGCGTCAGGTGCACAAATTTCGTCCCGCCATCTTCTTGTGCGACTAGCCTTAAAAGCATGCTTGTAATGATAAATGTACAATAATCTAATTATGCTAAATTATAAGGTTGAGAAGGCGTTGCCAACATTGCAAGCTCTTACGGACTGTGAGTCCATCAGTTGACAACAGAATAGCTTCGCTGTCGCCCAAGAGGAGCAGGCCGCCGCGCAACAGCAGAATGCGATTCGGCCGGTGGAGACGTCACAGGTCGCTGTGCAACAAGGGGTTGTTTGAGCACATCTGAGACTCGAGGCGGCGTTTGACGCTGCCATAGACCAGGACGCGAGCCGCCACTACTGCTCCAAGTGCGATGAACTGATGTTGCAGGCAGTGTCGATACATGTATTGAAAAGGAGCGCGATGCATTTGATTGATAGAACGGCGCACTCGTAGAGCTTGCAACATTCAGATGGGACGTGTCGGCTGTCATGAGCAAGACGTATCGATCTCGAAGTTTTGCAGAGTCTTTGACAGGTCCATATGATGAGCGTGAGCCTATTTCTGCTGAGTTGATCGTGGCACGAAGGCAATTGCGAGCCACTGCATGAGAAAGGGCACAGAGGCCAACATCCTTGAGGACGGGCCGTCCACTCACGGCGCCAAGCATGGCGTTGCAGCCTGCACCATGTGTCACCAGTATGACCACCGTCCTTAGTTCATGATTTGCTTTTGGCTTGTTGTAGAAGTCAATGAGCTTTTGCAGACCACGGCGAAAACGATCGTGCATTTCAGGCCAGGTTTCGCCATACTCACCGCCGGAGCCAAATTGATGCACATCATGTGGACCATCCAAAGTTACTCGTGAAGTATCATATGCAAACTCCCTCTCGCCTAACGCGCCTGCGCGCCTTGTCTTTGCCCGCAAAGACAGATCTGGGGAAGACTTTTCGCGCGCAAGCACGGTCATGTAATGCTTTGCCGAATGTGCTAGTTCGCCCATAGATGGTGGGGCTGCAATGTCTTCAAAGTAGTCAGGCGTCATCCATTCTCCGAGGAACGCATCGAGGCGTAAAGTCGGTCTTGTAGGCAGCGCCATGGCTAATGCAAGACTTGTCTGAATACACCGCAGAAATGGCGACGTGTGAATGACAAATTGGACACCTTGAGCATGTTGCGCGATCGCTGCGCCTGCGCTAAAAGCCTGCCGCGCGCCTGTATGCGTCAACGGCGAGTCGTAGGGAGTCGGGCTTGTGAGGCGCCAATTGAAGTCGCGCTGATCGAGCCGTGCACCATGTCGCAGGAAGAAGAAGTCGTGCAGATGAGCCGCTTCACCCTGCTGGCTCATTGACCGCCAAGACCAGTCTCTCTGTCTCTGTTCCTTCACTTGCTCTTCCCTTTGTATACTTTGTCTTGCTTGATCTGATTTGAAATTTGAAATTTGTCGCAACAATTCATCACCCGAGAATCTACACCAGGAACTTGCCGGGGAAGAGCGTCGCGTGCTGGAATCATGGCAAGTAAGGATGAAGGAAGGCTTCATCGACAGCTGCAGGCATCGCTCGATGGCCGGCAACGAAAAGGCAGTCTGCGTTCCCTGAAACCTAGCTCACTCGACCGCACACTGTGCGACTTCTCCTCAAACGACTACCTCGATCTTGCTGCATCGCCGCTCCTAAGACGCGTGTTCATGCAGTACCTGGAGAACGAAGGTGTGCTTGCATCGACAGGTTCGCGGCTGCTTTCTGGTAATTCGCATCTAGCCAACACGATAGAGCATGAAGCAAGACAATTCTGGCAGGCACCTGCAGCCCTAATCTGCTCAAGTGGCTACGAGGCCAATGTCAGCCTATTCAGCACATTGCCTCAGCCTGGAGATGTCGTACTCTATGACGCATTGATCCATGCAAGCGTGCATGTAGGTCTTAAGACTTCGCGCGCCAAGAGAAAAAGGGCATTCAGGCACAACGATCTGGCACATCTTCGTGCTCTCCTCGAAGAAGAAGGCCCGTTGTGCAAAGATGACAAGACTGTCTTTGTGGCATGTGAAACGGTATACAGCATGGACGGCGATCAGTGTCCTCTTGCCGAGATGGTCCATACGATACGATCCACCATGCCAAGTGCACGCATCATTCTCGACGAAGCACACGCGACGGGCGTGTTTGGGCCGCTTGGTCGCGGCCTTACGAGTCATGCCGAGCTCGCACATGCTCCGGAGATTCTTGTACGCCTTCATACCTTTGGCAAAGGCGCCGCAGGGACAGGCGCAGTCATCCTCTGTGATACAGTCGTCAAAACATATCTGCTTAACTATGCAAAAGGCCTCATCTATTCGACTTTCCTATCGGCGCCTGCTCTGTGTCTCATGCGCGCCAGTCTGACACTATTGAGCTCAGGCCAGACCCTTGCACGGCAGAATCGGCTCTGGCAATTAACGGCAGCAATGCACAAGCTCCTGTCGAAGCGTCTACTTGCAGGCGATTTGTCTTTGCTTGTGCCAGAATCAGGTCCTACCAGTCCCATCATTCCCATCCTGACTACACAGCCTCTCAAGCTCTCGCAGTATTTGCATACCTGTGGCTTCCGCGTCATGCCGGTTCGCTATCCGACGGTACCGCGAGATGCTGAACGCATACGCATTTGCTTGCGAGCAGATATGTCATCTGACTCGCTCGAAAAGCTGGTTGCTGCGTTGGCAGCGTGGCAATCATTGGAAGCGGTGGAGGCGACGGCCAAGATCTGATTGTATCAAAGAGCATAAGCGTGATAAATTACAATATGATAGCTACAATATCATTTGACGATTCAAAATTGTCCTGGAAATTTACCACGACCACCAACTCTTCTTGGCGTGTTGCTCAGGTCCGGCTGCAACACGACCTGCGGCAGCTGCATCCGCAACAACCGCAGCCTTTGTCGGATCATTGACTGACTCAAAGCCGACACGACGTCCTGTGTATTGCTGTAGCAAGAGTGCCTTTTCCTTGGCTGTTTCATCCTTTGCATCGAGCATTGCACGCCACCTGTCTACGGCGTCCACTTTTGCAAGCATTGCATCTTGCTCGACATTCTCAAGAATCTGGTCTGCTGTTTGCTTGCCATCTTGGCTTGCACCCTGTACGGCTTGCTTCGCTTCTTGCGCTTTGCCAGACACAGCATTTTTCACTTGTTCAAGCTTTTCAGACAGAGCATGCTTAGTGTCTTCAAAAAAGTGTGCAGCCTTGTTGTTTGTCTGAGACGCTGCTTCCTTTGCTTGCTCGCCCAATTCGCGCGACTGCTCCTTGGCTTCTGTCCAACCTCGTCGCATTTTCTCCTTCGCCTCTTCTGACTTTTCCAGCGCTGACCGTTCGAATGCAGCCAGCTCGTTGCTTGCCTCTTGCGTCGCGTCCTGTACCTGATGCGCAGTGCGACGCAAGCCACGTTGGGTCCCTTCGACGGTACGTTCTGCCGCATCACTTGTCGCCGCCCTGGCTTGTCCTCCAAGCGCTTGTACTTGTTCTCCTGCATTCTGCAACTCTGGCTTTGTCTTTTGCCATGCATCTTGCGATAATTGAGTCGCTGCGGCTGCCGACTTACCAGCAACATCGCTCACATCCACTTTTTGCAGCTTGTGAACAGTCTCCTCGATCGTATTATTCCATCCATCCTTCACGCGACTCAAGAAGTCATCCTGCGGCTTACGCTGACCTACAGCAGATGGCGATTGAGTAGCGGGTAGCTGGTCGGCTTTTCGGAGACGCTTTTCTTGGTGATCAAGCGAACTGACGACTTCTGTTGCTGTGCCATTGAGATGAAGCGTCGAGATATAATAAAGCCCTGCAGAGACAGTAAGCCCTGCGATGAAGCCTAGTGTACGAGACATGGTATTGCACTCTTGCTTGGTCTATGCCTCGTTCATGGTTGCAATTGTCCAAGTATCCATGACGTCCAAGAACAGAAGAAGCACGTGCACCTGCCAAAAAAGAAAGAAAGAAACAACCAGAAAGGAAGTAGAGAGACAGTACAGCTAGCTATCCATGGGCAACGGCGCAAAGGCAGCCCTCAAGCGGGAACGCAACGCCAAGAATGAGTCAAAAGGCGCGAGTTCACAGCTTAAAGTGGTATGTTGTTCATCTCTCATGGCGCAGATGGCGCGCATCTGAGCATTTTGTTGTCGCGTGCGCGCTTCTTGGCTAAATACTCCTCTTCTACAACGATACTGACGGGTCAGAACGAAAAAGCAATGAGCATCAAGTGCAAGACATGTCTCCAAACATTCATGATGACGGCAAAGAAGCCCGAACTTGAGCAACACGCAACGAACAAGCACTCCAAGACCTACGAGCAGTGTTTTGCTTAGATTCAAGACAATTTTGCGCCGCATTTTCGCATTTTCTGTAGCATACTGTTCTTTCATTCCGAGTTCCTACTGCAATCTTTTGCATACTGCATATCACAGTCAGCTGTGCTCAACGCTTGCCGATACTGCGTTCAAGCACCAACCTGCCAGTGTCGGTCGGTAAGCGCCTGATGGTCCATGAAATGAAACGACACTCCATGGTAAGCGCCACAATCTCTGCACTGTCGCCAGTCTCATCAAGCACAACATCCAGTCCGCAAAATCTCTGCTCATCGACATCATTCTGGTGATTTGACTCGTAGAGGTCATGCTCCACATTGCTTTGCAAGCACCAATGTGCTTCGTCATCGTCATCAGTTCGGCTTTCGTTAGGGTCAAGCACTCGTGGCTTGGCCATGCGGCCGCATCCGGGACGATCAGTCAAGATGGCCAGTAAGCGGAAGCTCAAGCGACTTTGCTTTCGTGGCTCATCTGCTCCGATAGGTCGATGGCACAGCTCGACGACTCGCAGAGCGCCAAATTGATCTCCCACGATAATACAGCCAAGGCTCTTGATGTGCTTGACGAGGTTCAGACGACCATAGCCCTGCACGCCACGGGTCCAGTCGACGCTCGCAAAGGTCTCTCGCCAAGAACCACTTCCGAATAAGTTGGTGGCTGTTTCGTCAAAGCGTGTAAAGTAGAAGCTCTTTTCAGAAGCAACAAAGACGAGCTCAAAGTTTGGCTCGTCCATTTCAGGCTCATATGCAAGAAGGTGACAATCTGGCTGATGTACGTTCCTGGTAAAGTCTTTCTCTTGTAAATAAAAGCATGACCAGTTCGACCCATAGCCATCCACTGGACATGTCGAGGGAATCAAGTGTCGATCTCCTGAAGTGACACTGGTCAGGAACATACCCGGATAACCTTCTTCAGAAGGCAAAAGCGCTCCGACCAGCTTTGTACCGTTCGCGTTCCATGCTACACAAGGCACATTGCTTCCAGTGTCCAATCGCATAGCTTCTCTTTCGTTTTCTCTCGGCGATAATGAGAGGTCAAGCACTGTACATGCATAACCATTGTGTCCCACTCCAAGCCATGGCTTATTTGGCGCTAGTGCCACACTCCATGCGCTAAAGCCGACATGAAAGATAATTGGCTGGCCATCGAGATGGCCTGTTGACCATAAAATGACTTTGCCTTGGCCCGTCAAACCGACCAGATATTCGACATCGCGACAGGCGATGAGCGTGATAAAATTGAAATCTGGTCTCAAGAACGGGTGCACTGCGATGGACGCACTAGTCGGAATCGTATAGGTCGCATGGCTTTCGCTAGCCGCAATACAATCGTCGCGCTTTTCATAGGCATAAATCTTGGTCTTGTAGGACACGTAGAAGCATCCCGTCTTTTGAGAATAGCACATTAAATTGTTGCGCATAGCGACAGCACCTTCATAGAGTGTCCTTCTGAGGGCATGCGTGAAATTGCCTTTGCGAAGCGGCTCGATGTCGTCAAGATGCAGGTTCGGGGAGCCGTTCATCGGGAGTGTCAGAGCAGAAGCAGCTCTATCAGTTATGTCAAAGCATGCAGCGTCGGAAGGGTTGCTTCATTAAGCATCAGTAGTTGTTGTTGAATATAACATTCGCGATCGAGTTTGCTGAAATGTGTCAATTCGGCACAGAAAGTGGCATCTGAATGTGCCTCACTCAATGGCTCCGGGCAGTAGCGACGCAGCCTGACATGGACTTCAAACGATATCTCAAGCTAGGAGCTGATCATGAAGGTTGACACCATTTTACTAGGTTATTGCGCAAGAACTAGTTGAGTCAATGTGATGTGGCGATTAGTCCACCAGGTATTATGCTTGCCAAGCATAGAGCTGTTTCACAAGCGGTCGCAATGCCCTATCATTCAGAATTTTAATGCTACGACCCATTTGAGACTGTAGTCCTGTAAAACAGTAGTTGGGCTGTTGTTATATCCTTGTTCGGTCTACTTCACGAGAATCTTGCTATGAAATCTGCTCTGTACTGACTTCTTGCTCGGATGATCCGCAACAGCATCGCTCGCGAGCGATCGTCGAGTGCTGTCTTGCCGGTCAAGCTCTCGAAGGCCATAATGTGTAGCATGACGTGCTCACGGCCTTGCTGCAAGTTTTCGAGTTGGGCGCGTGAGTCCGCCTCCTTCTCTCCGCTCGAGAAGATATCCTCAAGTATTTCGAGGCATTCATCTGCAGCTGCTGTTCGGAAGCCTTAGACTAACGAACAGCAGAAGAATGCCTCGAAATGCTAGAGGATATTGCCAGGGGCCGGGCCGCTACCCTCGTGTCACGGGCTGCGAGCTAGATTGCCATGCGAGAGGCTGAGAGTATGACAAAAGCTTCTGATTGCCCGGCGTAGCGGACAGAGCTTCAGAGTAAGGAGCACGGTAAAAGGTTAATCTAGCGCTACGGGAGTAAGTCGTGTCAAGGATATCACTATCGATAACGCGCTTTTCAGATGGTCTCGACACGTGACAGAGAGCAGCTCTCGCACCCTAGCGAGCTGAGACACTGGCAGACGATCGGCGCTTGGTGCATTTCCGTAGCTTCCACGGGTAGCCTAACGTTTACTGTCCTGCCAGCTCGCTGAGACGGCTGAAATGAGACCAAGGAACTACGCGGACGCACGCTCACGCTGGCAAAGGCAGGCATTGAAGTTATTCCTCACAACAATTGAAAAGCTCTCGCTCGTGTCCCGACCACTCAGGAAGCTCATCTCTGTATTCACTGTAAGGGTTCGACCCATAGACGCAAAATGTTTCCCAAGATATGTCAAAGAATCGCTGAGCGGTTGATCGGAAAGTGCCCATTGCAGAATGTTCTTAGGCGATGTCTTTTTCTGCAGCAGCATCAAGGAGCGGCCCAAGCTTGACAGATTGCATCTAGCATAAACCTGATTGGCATGAGAATACGGTGATAGCTGTCGGTGCACGTGCATTTCGAAATTCTTTCTTGACGTTGAAAAATACTCTGCACTTAAAGAGCTCGAGAGAGGCCTTGTCCGAGCACGCGCATTCAGCAGACGAGACACTTGCTCTCGACTTGCGGGCTTCCTCACTTTAGCTAGGATCATTGCGGATCGCGGGCTCATCTCTTCAGACCGCAGCGGAAATATTCAGCCATGGACAAGTTCACAGATCACATTCAAATGCCCGAATTCATAGAACGGCTGCTCGAGCACCGCAGGGCCATGAATCTACCGTTCCCGGGCACGGTCGAACATATTTCGAGGGAGGGTTCGTGGTTGTCCCAGATCGTCGAACCAGGCTGACGATTGCAGTGCAAATGGATGTTCAATTGACGCGGCAAATGTTCACAGGCATCAAGGCCGACATTACAAAGATTGGCGGCATATCGCCCTCCGTCTTTCACATGACGCACTCCTTCTCAAGCGGCTCACAAATGCTGCCGCCTTACTCACTCGCCGCTGCCTTTGCTACTAATCGAATCTTCATGAATGGCAATGTCGACAATGATGGTTCTGTTTCTGGACGTTTTCACTATGGCTGGTCTCCAGAGAATGCACAGCATACGACCAAGATTCAGACACAAACGACGGCAGAGCCTGGTCAGAGCATGTTGCAAGTCGAGCACGACTGGAAGGGTGATTCTTTCAGCGTTAACCTCAAAACCGTCAACCCTAGCTTTCTGGACGGCGAATTTTCAGCTGTCAGCATCGCACACTATTTGCAGAGCGTGACACCTTCACTTGCTCTGGGTATTGAGGCCATTTGGCAAAAACCGCCCTCGACTGCTGGGCCTGAGGAGACCTCCGTTTCATACGTTGGACGATATGTCCGCCCAAGCTGGATCGCATCAGCGCACGTCTCGCCACAGGGCATGCTCGGCATGTGCTTCTGGAAGAAGCTTTCTCAAAAAGTCGAGGCCGGCGTGGAGTGCCAGCTCATCAGTGCGACAGGACCCATGGGTCAAACCAAGACGGAAGGCACAACAACTCTTGCTGCGAAGTACGACTACTTACACTCTACCCTGCGCGGTCAGCTCGACACCAAGGGCAAGCTCAGCTGCTTATTCGAGAAGCGTCTCTCCGGCGCTGTAAGCTTGACATTCGCCGGAACCCTCGACCACTTCAAGAACGATGCGAAGGTCGGTCTCGGCGTCAACCTCGAGATGCCAGCCGTAAATCTTTTGCATGATGATGTATCCACTAACACTAGTTTGACGATCCAAGCATGATGCAGTAGGTGTACAGTAAGTTAGCGGCATTTTTCCATCTCCAATCCATACACAAAGGAAGAAAAGGGATTTCTACTCTATTATTTAGCTATCCCAAAGCGGTCCAAAGCACGGCATCCCTCTTGCTCGACAACCCTGTGTGATGATTTCTGTGCCTTTTGGATTGCTCGTGACAAACACCACTTGCGCGTCAATTTTGCGATAGACGTCGTCGATCAGCTGCACGGTATCAGGCCTACCTTGCTTCCGTGTATCCACCAGCGTCATGCGATCGCCCTTGACCGCCTTTGTGAGCAAACCCATGACCTCTGGCCCATAGGTCTTTTCCAGATCAGCACCGATCCAAATCAAGTGAAAGTAGCCTGGTGTCTGCAAGTAAACCGATAGTGTTACGCCTAGACCTGCACCTGTCGCCACAATGACACCGCGCTGGTACATCTGAGCGAGATAAGGAAGCCCTGCAAATTTGAGACCACGCGTCCAGACGTATTCAGGCGGGTTGGCAATGAGGTTGCGTGTCCAGTCGCCTTGTGCAACAACCAGCATGTGGTGCGTGAAACTGAGAGGTCCTTCGGAAATGATGCCGAATGCATGCCATTCGAGCCAAGGGCTCCGCGAAATACGGCCAAGTAGTCCAGTGAAGCATCCACCTGGGAAGGAGAGAAAGGCCGTCTTGGGTGAAGGCGAAGAGACGATGACTGGAATTTTTTGCAGCGTCAACCAGGGCGCGATGATCATGAGCGTCAAGACGAAAGAGTACCAAAAGTCCTGGCGCTTCCATAACTCAGCCGAGGATGGATGGAATTCTCGAGTAGTCGGGTTGTACGACTCGAGAAGAATGACGAGAACCCAGAGATAGACGAGACCGAGCCATCCCGCAAAGCGATGTACCTTTTCAAAGAGATTGTGATGATGATGACGGACCCACGGAATTGCCACGCTGATGGAGGCACCAAGTGTGATGGGCGTCAAGACGGCAAAGACAAGAATGCTGGTCGGCATCGCTGAGCGGTCCTTGAATGCTCGGTAAGCTGAGTAGCATGCCCACATGAGACCAGCAGTAGAGCAGCCAGAGTGAATGCCGCCAAGATGTACAAAGAAGCTTGTCACCCAATTCTTGATGCGAATTGGCGTCCATGAGAAGAGCTTGACAGCGAGCCAGTAGGCGATGCGCAAGGCCAGCTCGTTCCTCGCAAGAACAGAAGCTAGCAGATTACCAAGCGCGAATGAGAAGACATTCTTGTCTGCATAACCGAACTTCTTCTGCATCACAAAGATGAGTGCAATGATGTTGAGTGTGAGTGTGAGGAAGAAGAGCTTTCTGTACAGGTTGAACCAAATCAAGAAGCGCTCCATCCTGTCCACTGAAGGAGCTGGCAAAGCAGCAGACTTGGCTGACGGTGGTGGCATCTTCACTTCCTGGGCCATTACAAGCGGGATGATTGTTGCTGAAGATTTGATAATGGGGCTTGCTTGCTTTTCATCAGGCCTGACATAGTCCGGCAGAAACATGGTGAGTGATGCTTCAGATTCTGTACGCGACCGAATGGTGCTAGTCAGACTTTCATTATCCCTATCTGTCGCAGGTAACCACATTTGATGGTTGACATGATGATGATTTGGCATGCTGATGAATGGCGATTCACGCCGTACATCGTTGCGACCATGGGAGTTATAGATAGGAAGCAAAGGCTTGTCGTTTTTGCTGTGTGATCTCTGGCTGTAGACCATGGTTATACTGGCAAGAGAGAGTGACTGATGTAGCTGTCAGCGTAGGCAGTCAGTGCCTTTATCAAAGCGCATTGACAACGCTCGTCGGAGTGATGAGGTGCATCAGTAGAGACACGGGAACGACAAAGAAGCAGTCTGAAACTTCCAGAACCAACAGCATCGGCCCAATGCAGGATATCAATCCTTTGTCGGCTTCATACTGAGGGGTCTGAGACTCAAGCCATACTGGCGGTGTGGGAGGAGATCTTTGCAAGCTTTTACCAAAATTGCCGTTCAAGGGCTGTCCAACGGCTGCACGATCAACCTCGACCTTTGTTCATCTTGGGACACAGCTGAGCGAGGCAACCAAGTAAGCGAGTAGAGTCCAGCGCCCACGCCACGCTGTCAAAGACCGTTGCACCTTCTTTCTCTTGTTGAGCGCCGAAAAAGGCAAGTCGATGTCTCTCGTGTTCAGATGGACCCGGGACTCGAGAACTTGATAAATATGCCAGGAACGCGCATCCTTCGACCATTATCAGTCTTCAGGAAAGCACATCATGCCGTTCAAATCACGTACCGCCGACATTTTCATCCCGAACACCGACTTGGTGTCTTTTGTGCTCGACCAACCCGGGGACGCTGACCATGACAAACCCATCTTTATTGATGCACTCGACATCACACGAGCATACAGTCTACGAACACTTCGCGAATGTGCTCGATCTTTTGCAGCTGGACTGCAAAAGCATCTCAACTTTTGCAAAGGCGACGTGTTGGCCATATTCAGTGCAAATTCAATCGAATATCCTGTCGTCGTCTTTGGCACCTTTCTGGCAGGAGGAACAGTGTCACTCGTCAACCCGGCATACAAGGCAGGCGAAGTAGTTCATCAACTGCGCGACTCCAAAACAAAAGTCTTCTTCACTACATCAGATCTGCTTGCCACAGCTGAGGAGGCCTGTGAAGAGGCTGGCCTGCTCAACGACCGCATCTTGGTTGCTGCAGACGACCTCGACCACCCGCATTCTTGGCAACGCGTCTTTGCGCCGTCGACAGAGCTGAGCCAGGTTCAATTCAGCTCGACGGATCTCGCGTTCGTCCAATACAGCTCTGGCACCACGGGTCTGAGCAAAGGAGTTCGTCTCTCGCACGGCAATCTGATTGCGAATCTCTGCCAATGGGATGCTGCGGAAACGTACCTTTCGTCCAAAGACTCAATCATCTCTGTACTACCCTTCAGTCACATCTACGGGCTGCACACGCTCGTCATGGGTCCAATTCGCCGACAAATGACCTCGTTCGTGCTGCCACGGTATGACCCAAAGCGCTTCCTCGAACTTGTGCACACACATGGTATCACGGCTTCGTTCATTGTGCCGCCTATCGTCAAGGCGTTGTTGCAAGCAGACACTGTCAAATACAATCTGTCGAGCCTCAAGTTTCTCTGCAGTGGCGCTGCGCCGCTCTCACCATCTCTCGCGAACGCTCTCTGTTTGAGTCTCGGAGTGAGCATTTCACAAGGCTTTGGTCTGACCGAGACGTCACCAGTCCTTGCGTATGCACGATTTACCGGAGAGCCGGGCATGGAGTATACGGGATCCGTGGGCAGACTCTTGCCCAACATTGAGCTCAAAATTGTCGACGAGCAGGGCGAGGAGGTTTCTGCTGATGAGCAAGGCGAGTTACTCGTCAGAGGGCCGAACGTGATGCAAGGTTACCTCAACAATGACACAGCCAATGCCAATGCCTTTACACAAGAAGGCTTCTTCAAAACTGGCGACCTTGGTTACATCGGCGATGACGGGCAAATCTTCTTGGTCGATCGCATCAAGGAGCTCATCAAGTACAAGGGCTTCCAGGTCGCCCCAGTGGAGCTTGAAAATATTTTGATTCAGCATCCGCGCGTTATGGACGTGGCTGTCATTGGCCGAGACTGTCAGGAAGAGGTTACGGAGCTTCCAACAGCATTTGTTGTGTTGCGACCAGAAGCAAGCTCATTTGCAAGCCTTCCTAGCGGTTGGAGTGATCCAGATGCTGACAACGCACAGAAGGACGCCGAGGATTCGCTTGCCAGAGAGCTTATCAGCTTTGTGGGCGACAAAGTCGCTGGATACAAGAAGCTGCGCGGCGGTGTTGTCTTTTGCGAGAGTATTCCGAGAGTACCTGCTGGAAAGATTTTGAGGCGGCTGCTCAAGGCGTCAAACTATCAAGCGATATTGTAGTGATGCCGAGATGTGATTTTATGTAGCAGTCGTAGGGATAGAGACAAATGCTTGAGATGTAATGTACAGGGTATGCTGAGCAAATGACGCTGAAGAAGGAGAGAGGATGATGAGGCGCTCTTCCTGAGCTTATGACGGTGGCGGCGCCGTATCTGAGCCTTTCGTCGCGCCACTTTCCGCCGCATTGGCTGCTGCTTCGCCGTCTGCTTTGCCCGTACTCAGCTCCATCTCTAGTCGTTCCTTGGCTCTCAGCACTTTGCTTTGAATGTAGAAACTGCCGCCTTTGGCAGGGTCATTCGCTTCAAACATGGCTTTATGCCGCGCCAGTACATCTTCCAGCTTCAGGTCTGTCTTTTTGACATTGAGAATTTGGCAAGACTCTTCAATTGTGATGCCTGTCTGCTTGGTGATGGCGTCCTTGACGGCTGATCCAGATGATTCTTGCGACACGCGCGCGGAATTTGCGGCCGCTTGCTTCCACGCTTGAACGAAAGCGCGGCCAAAGACTTGCGTGCCTACAATGACGACCTGAGCGATAATTCTGTGCGCCATAGCCTATTCCAAGAATGAATGTATCTAATGGATCGCCTGCTGACTGGTGTCGTCGATCAGATTTTTCCTTTTTTGAGCGACAAAACTGCCAAACAGCGACAGATACGCAGTCTTGTACATTGGAAGCAGGTGTGAGGCCGCAGGATGAGCGGAGGATACCCGAGTCATGGTGGCAGACAACAGAGGAAGCGTCCTAGGGACGATCAGCACGATGACTTCCGCCGGCCACGACGTGCCGACCTTCTTTACTCCCTTCAACGCGACCTGACCAACCTCGCCGACCCGGGTGGGAATATCTCGCCACTTGAGGACATCAAGTATGTCGGGCGTAAGCTGGCAGGAGAATTCGAGCACCAGGAGAACAAGACGCCCATTCTGGAAATGCTGAGAGATGCAGTTGTGCAAATGTCAATCAAGACATGCCATTACAGCGCGGCTGTGACCCTTGCAGGTCTGGCCAATAAGCAATTTGGCAAATCGATCGTCGAAAGTGCAGCTGAATGGATCAAAGATACTCTTATGCGGCAGGATTGGCTGCCATTGAAGCTTCTGCTGCGCTTTGTCGCGGGTCTCGACCAGATTCTACAAGACTATGGCGTGTTTGAATATCTCAAAGCATTCAGCACACAACTCGAATCTGCTGATGCTCGCTCAGATTATGCTGACGCCCTTTGCAAGGTTGTGCTGCTCACGATACCTTATCTGGCGGCAGGCACGAGTCATGCCAATACGCACCGCTTGACAGATTTGACAAAGCTTTTAGATCAACTGGAGATCTACATGCGCAAGCGAGCTGAACAAGCATCCGGTAAGCTGACGTTGCATTACAACGAATCGAATGCACCATATGAGCAGAAGGAAGAGCTCGCATCACTGTTTGAGCAATCGAAAAAGGCTGCATCTGCTGGTTGGAACATCAGAGTGCTGGCCAGGTTCCAGGAGCACTATATAGAGTCCGAACGATTCTCTTTACCGCCTTTGGACCTTGAGGCCGCATTGCCTTCTGGCGTAAAGTATCCAGTCAAGTATGTCTTGAGGCTTTTTGTTGGCCAGGCAGCAGCGACAACACCGACGGAAGACGATCTAAGCGGTGCATTGCTACGCGACATGGCTGTAGACCTTCTCGAGACGTGCGTCGTCAATCGCAAAGACGCCGCTCGCTTCTTGATTGACATGGAGGCGTACCTGCCTGGAGGCCTCTTTGTCTTACGTGGTACACCGCTTGACAAGCTTGCTGCGAATGGGCATGGCACAACTTGGAAGGCCGAAGACATTGTCGTCGAAGCAATTTTTGCCGAACTCCTCGCATTGCCTGTGCCAAAGCAAAAAGCCATCTACTACCATGCCGTTTTGACAGAACTCTGCAAGCTGGTTCCGCAAGCTGTGGCGCCAACATTTGGTCGCGCTATTCGACAACTTTACAACACCAGTCCAGCCATGGAGCCAGAACTCGTTGTGCGCACATGGGACTGGCTATCGCACCATTTATCAAACTTCAACTTTAATTGGAAGTGGCAGGAGTGGCAGGGCGACTTGACATTGCCAGCGCTACTTCCAAAGCAGGTATTGATTCGCGAGACCATCTTGAAGGAAGTCGAACTCTCTTATCATCAGCGAATTCGCTCGACGCTACCGGAAGCCTACCATGCTTTGATTCAAGACGAAGCGCCTGGGCCGCGATTCACATTTGTGGAAGGTCACGCATTGTACGACCAAGCTACCGAGCTGTCAACCTTGCTGCAGCAAGCTCAACAGCCTGAAGCGCTTGAGAAGATTGACTCCCTCTTCCAGACCATCAGCGAGAATGCACCTGATGCGAGGGAAGCGACCACCATTCGTGTTTTGGTGGAATGTGCATTGCAACTTGGTCATCAGTCGTTCAGTCACGCGCTCAACACTATCGAGCAGACGCTGCCGCTTTTGAAGCAGCGATGCAGCGTGTCAAGGGAGAAACAGCGATTGACGGTTGCTAGTGTCATGCGCTTTTGGCGCGAACGTCCAGCAGTTGGGTTGGCACTACTGTCCAAAATGGTCAACTATGGTATCGTTGAAGGCTCAGCGCTCGTCGACTGGCTTTTGAACGCCGCACAGCATGGCGCTTCCACAGAGCAAGACACAGAAGGCTGGGAGAAGAGTGTATTGGGCAGTCGCAGTGTTTTGGCGCAAAGTGTTGCTTGGGAATTGCTGCTACAGCTGGTCTTTGCCAAACAAGCGACACAAACGGGTCAATTGAGAACGCGTGGAGATGTGCTCAGAGCGGCAATGGCAAAGCAGCAGAGTATTGTTGATGCTGCCGACAAGGTCTCTGCTCCTGCTGAGACTGAAGAAAAGGCAGAGACTCCTGCGAAAGAAAATGGCGATACGGATTCGCCTATGAAGACTGAGGACGATTCTCGGACCATTGCTCTTGACAAGGCCAACGCGTTGATTGCAGAGCATGCTGCTGAATTGACCAAGGTTGAGCAACGCATCGAGACGATTGCGAAGGAGAAATTGGAGGTGGTTGCACAGCTTTGCAAGGGCCTCACAGCTGTCGCCAAGCAAGATGATGCCTTATTATCGTACTGGGCTCGTGGCTTGCTACGGACTGTTGCACGCAGGCAGTCAGAGATATTTTGGCAGAATCCGGAAGCAGCTGAAGAGGCGGCCGAGGTGGAGCCTGCATTGCGCGAGGTCCGGCCATAGTAGACATAGACAGCTCAATGCCATGTATCATCACCATTATCGCCAATCCGTCGCCGTCGGGTACAGCACAATCACGTCTATGGTCACGCAAGATGTCACGGTGCAGCGCTATTCCCAGGTCTTCCGACAAGGGATGAAACTGTCTTGGGAGGAAATGCTTAGAATATGTAGTTTTGCCATGCAGGGATTGCTTGCCGCAGAAAAAGCTCATACGTAGCCAATGGTGTTGGCAATGTCAAGCGCATCGACATCCGGTGAAAGACGAATGTATGCCTTCTTCGTACCGTCCGGGCGGATAAGTGTGTTGACGTTGATGGCGTCAACGTTGTAGAGCTTCTTGACGGCGTCCTTGATAGTGCGCTTGTTGGCCTTGATGTCGCAGATGAAAACGAGGGTGTTGTTCTCCTCGATCTTCTTCATGGCGGACTCGGTGTTGAGAGGTGCCTTGATGATGCTGTATGCATCAAGACGTGGGAGATGCGGCACAGAGGTGCGTGGGTATGTAGGCTTGCGAGCAAGAGCAAGTGTCTTTGGCCTGCGGAAGGTGGTGTTGGTGCGCACCTTCTTTGTGACGTTGGAGTGCTCGCCCTTGAGTGTCTTCTTGGCGGCGGTGTTGGCCTTTGTGGCTGCTGCAGATGCCTTGGGTGCCATTGTATGTATGTTCTATAGCCTGGTTCTCTGACCTAGTATTCTCTTGTGGTGTAGATTTCTTGCGTCTGAAATTTGTCTTGTTGACTGAGGAAAGCAGTCTCGCTGGCAGACCTTTGATATTGGGTGAGTTTGAGATGTGATCTGGTCACTTTGCAGGATCAACTCAAATGATCTGTATCTTTTGTCTAAGAAATTCCATCAAACTCACCCAATATCAAAGGTCGGCATCTATCACTCCAGCCACACTTCAGCCACAGCAGTTTTGGCGCGAATTTCCAAAGATGACAGCACAGCGAGAGAGAGAGAGAGAGAGAGACTTATAGCTACTGTGAAAGAAGAGGATGGATAGACTGCCTCTCGAGACATGGTTCTATGAAGTGCCAGTCGTGACAAGATGCTTCGTCATGGGCGCCATAGCCACATCACTTGCAGTTGTATGTTAGACCACTTGGCAAACGCATCTCGCTAATGCTGCAGCAATGCGACCTGGTCAGCCCATTTCAGCTCTTCTTCTCTTGGTCAACGGCCCTCACGAAGCAGCAGTACTGGCGGTTCATCACAACCTTTCTTTTCTTTGGCGAATTGTCAATTGACTTTTTGTTCCATCTCTTCTTCATGTCGCGCTACTGCCGCATGCTGGAAGAGTCGTATGCACGGCGCACGCTCGACTTTGCATGGCTCATGGGCATCGCAGCGACAGGCTTGCTTCTCTTATCGCCTTTTGCAAAAGACCCATATCTCGGCAGCAGCTTGAGCTTCACATTGACTTACCTCTGGTCGCGACGCAACCCGACACTCGAACTCTCCATGCTTGGCCTATTCACTTTCAGTGCCGCATTCCTACCCTGGGTCCTCATTGGATTTTCTCTGGTCGTGTATGCACATCTTCCGGTCGCAGATCTGCTGGGCCTGGCAGTAGGCCATGTCATTTACTTCCTAGAGGATGTCTGGCCCCTGAATCCAGCAAGCGGCGGTATTCGCTACCTAGCACCACCGAGACGGCTACGGCGTTGGGCAGGGTATGAGCGAGAGGATCAGCAGTTGGCAGCGAGGGCAGCGCCGCCGTCAACAGCAGCAGCAGCTGCAGAGGCACTACAAGAAGCGCATCCTCAGCAAGATTAACCCCTGCTCCTTTATGTTTTCACGCATTCATTTCTAGGCATTTACCACCATCTTACGAACGCATAACTTTTACATCTTGTTGAAATGACCACTTGTGTAGCGTACATTTGCATCGACCACATCGCCTTTGTGTAGTGTTTCGTCCAAGATCTCCTTGATGTTGTCGACATGAACGCGACCATACCAAGCACTGTGCCATGCTTCATCTTGCGCACGCTGCTGATAAAGCACTAGATTTCCGGCGAATTTATGGCCGCCCATGTGATCCATGTAATAATGCTTTACGTCCTTTGAGGCAAGATGATGGCGTGCATGTGCTTGCAAGACGGGTGCAGCCAATCCACACCGCGCATCACGCTGATTATGACCACAAAGAAACACAAGCGTTGAGAAGGGTAGACGCTCGGCTGACCATGCCGGATGTTGTTGCTGCAGACGCGGCAGCAAGGTTTGTTCCTGTGCTGTGGTGGCGAGCACCATATCTAGCAATGCAGCAGCTTCTGATGGCTTAATTTGAGCTTGTATGCCGTCCGGCATGATCATCACAGTCGTCCTATCGTTTTTATCTTGTGACGCGACATCGATCTTGTGTAGATCAGAGGCAATCTGATTACACAGAAGCTTGCGTTTCGTCTTCTTAAAGGCAAATCGCTCTTCCTTCTCGAGACAAGCTGCTATCGCTGCAGCAACAGAGGACGTCGCGCCGATCGGTAAATACGGAAGCCAGTCATGTGCTCCAGCTGTTTTAGATGTATCGACGAGGAAGTGCCGCTCGTAGCGTGCAATCTTGGTGAGATGACTTGTTGTATCGATTGGCTTGGGAAAAGAGCTGCTCGGCCAAGCGGGTAAGCTAGCGCCGCATGAGCAGGATGAACGAGAGGCTATTCTAGGAGTTGGCAGTCTATGTGAGCGGAAGAGAAAGCTTGGTCGAAACATAAGTTGTATAAATGGATGATGTCGTTTACAAGGCGACAACTACGAAAATGCAAAACGCCAATGCAAAGAAGTCAGTATGCTAAAGAGGTCAGAACCGGTTGCCAGTCGACGGCGGTGCACCAGATCGTCGTGGCCTATTGTCTGATGAAGCAGGGGAAGGCGTATTGCCAGCCGCACTTGCAGCACGATTCAGCTTCATGCGTTCTCTGAAACGCTCACCAGCCGAGACGCCCTGACTTGGTAGTCCTGTGCTTTGTCCTGCGGTGCGCCCATATCCCCCTGCTTGACTCTCAGACTGCGCGCCTGCTGCCCTCATACTCGACGAAGCTGCATAGCCTTCTGCACCACGCAATGGGCTTCTTTGCTGTTGTTGCTGCTGCTGTCCATATGATGTGCGTTCCTGAGCTTGCTCATATATCCCTTTGAGCGAGACTTTATTACGACTTGAATTTGTTGCGGTACGCGTCATAGTAGCGCCTGATTCAGCTGTGGCCTGACGCTGCATGTGCCCTTGTCGCGCGTCCATGCGCTCGCTTGACGGTGCCATGGTCCCACTACCACCGAGCCACGTCGGAATCCCTTCACCTTTTGTCGTGTAATAGTCCTTTAAGCATTTGATGACATGTGTATCGATCCCTTCTTCATCATCTGCCGAGTCATACCCTGTATCTTTGATTCGCGACGCAATGGATTTACTGACGGTACCGGTCGCGAGGAGCAGCTTGTCCCACATGCGCGATCCGGCTGACGCCTGTTCGCTCGTATCGCGCGTTTGTTCTGGCATGTTGTTAGCTTTTCATGCTCTTAAAAAGAAAAAGGAAGCTGGAAAGCCTCCTATGCTCGGATGCAGGACGATACCGTTGCGATGTCTCATCGTTGTGCGCAAGATGGTACTAGAGCCTTACGAGTGCCTAGCAAGCCAAGTTCGCACAAGTGAGACTTCACAGGCTATCGTCCTGCACGTTGACCCCTCCGCATAAAGTACGGAGTCTCTTCATGCAGCATCCATAGGGGGCTAAGCAAGTTGGGGATGCCGACATACCTACTGGGAGCAAATCTTTGTAGCTGCCGTTTCTGAGCATTTGCCATCTTGATGCATTGGCCATTGGAGCGGACTAGCTGTGCGTTCTCTTAGCTTCTTGTAGCTCTCCTAGCGTCTATAGCTCGTGATAGCTTCTCTTTAATAGCTCTGGCTACCTCGTATAAGCTTTTGTGTCTCCGAGTGTCGGTTCCTCAACAACAACAAAATCAAAAGGAAGAGCCAAGAACGCAGCCAGGAAGACGTGAAGGACAGGGAGACCGGATTTAGCTTGAGACAGAAGAGACCTTCTTCAAGTATGGCAGCAGACGGCAAGGGCGACTATCAAACAGCAAGCGTACAAGACGATGCAGACGACTATAAACCACCCGTTCGCCCCGCGCAAAAACCCTTCACCAGCGAAGCAGGCATCACGCATTCGGCATTATGGCCTGTTCTCGCTTATTGCAGTGCGAGCATCTTGATGACAGCGAGCAATAAGTATGTGCTGAGCGGGTACCATTTTAACCTCAATTTCTTCCTTCTTATGGTACAAAGCGTCGTGTGCATCAGCGCGATTGCCATCTGCAAGCAATTCAAGGTCATTTCCTATCGCGATTTCAATGCAGACGAAGCAAAGAAGTGGTTTCCGATCTCCTTCTTACTTGTATTGATGATTTACACCGGCAGTAAGGCTTTACAGTTCTTGTCGATTCCAGTTTACACCATCTTCAAGAACTTGACTATTATTGTGATTGCTTACGGTGAGGTCATCTGGTTCGGCGGTAGCGTGACGCCCTTGACGCTTGCTTCGTTTGGACTCATGGTCATTTCTTCCATTGTGGCTGCCTGGAGCGACATCTCCGCCGCTATCTCTGGATATGGTCTCGAAGCATCAGCGACCCTATCGACACTCAATGCCGGTTATCTCTGGATGGCAGTGAATTGCTTTGCAACGGCAGCTTATGTCCTCGGCATGCGCAAACGTATCAAACTCACAAACTTCAAGGACTTTGATACTATGTTTTACAACAACCTCTTGTCTGTTCCCATACTCTTCGTCTGTTCACTGCTCCTGGAAGACTGGTCAGCTGCGAATGTCGAGCGCAACTTTCCAGCGGCATCGCGTACATCGCTCATTACCGCAATTATCTTTTCGGGTCTCAATACGGTGGGCATTTCTTATACGAGCGCATGGTGCGTACGTGTCACTTCGTCGACAACGTACTCGATGGTTGGTGCCCTCAACAAGCTACCGATCGCACTCAGTGGCCTTGTCTTTTTCGGCGATCCCGTCACGTTCTTTTCAGTGACAGCCATCTTGCTTGGATTTGTGGCAGGAATCGTGTATGCTGTTGCAAAGATGCAGCAAAGCAAGAGCAAGAGCAGTGGATTGCCTATGAGCAATATTCCCATGAGTTCATCTAGTTCAAGTGCGAGTGCTGCACTTAAGAACTAGGCCCGAGCAAAGAACAGAGAAAAGACAGATCTTTTTGTGGCAGAGACATTCTATACCTAGACAGCCTGGCTTTGCTGCCCATTAAACTCGTTACATACTCGCCTTATTCATTTCATCGTGATTGATACGACTGCTGGTGAGTGCTCGCCGTCAAGTTGTGCTTGCAAATTCTTGAGTGCAGCTTGATAGCGACTTGGGACCCAGACATACTTGTCCATGTCTTGCTTGAGGTATGGCCAGGCCGGAACAACTGCGCCCATGATGGCGATACTCAAGGCGATGAAGATCCAGACGGAAAGCCATGCGTTTTGCAGCAGAAAGCCGATTACAAAGGATAGCAGCTGTTGTTAGTCAAGCATTGAGTGTAAAAGACACACGGCAGCGGCGATGAGGCCATAGTGTACGATGAGATGCACGCGTTGTTGCCCTTCGTAGTCGATGCAGCCAATGTTGTCCATCTTGCAGCGCGACTAGGTACTGCTGTGACTTGATGCAAGCGCTGAGTGTCGCGTGTTGCGAATTTGGACAGCGCGACAAATTGGAACAGATCCGACACTGGAGCTATACATCAGGGAGTGCTTCAATCAGGCTATGAATAAGAGCATCTATACGACAGCCTGACGGCGGGACTAGCAAGGGCTTGGCTAGGTATTGGTACAAGTGGTCCACCGAGTGGACAAAGGCAGCCGACACACTCAATGCCGAACCCAGGCCCAACATGGGTATTACATTGGATCAAGAACTACTTCCCCCAGGCTCGCTAGCCAACTCTAGCAATACGACAGTGCCAAAATGCTAGTATTCTAGACGCGCTTCACTTTGCACTTTGATCCGTCGCTTGCTGCCATCTCGTGTCATGCTTCTGCAATTTGATTGGCTGCTCGCCTGCCTTGACCAGCGGGAATCGCATCAGGCGGACACAAGGACAAGGACGGGCGAGTGCGCTGTAGAGAGGATAATGTGAAAGAGGAGACTGAGCTAGCATTATGGATACTGAGGTAGCTTGATGAGTAGCTAAGGAGATGCAGACTGTGTGATTGCAGGCTGGTGACGAGTGTTGCGCAGGGTTCAACTGCAGTGTCAGGGTCCAAGAAGAGCGGAAAAAATTATCGCTGCAACAAGACGACAGAAACACATCTCTGCACCAGCTTCCTTCTCTTCCTTCTCGCTAGGTCTACAGTCAGCAAGACAAAGAAGCGCAGCAGCTGCACGGCTACATCTACTTATCAAGCTCCCTGGCGTACTGCCCATCCCAGTGCGCACCTATAAAATTGGCGGGGTCTAAAGCACTTCCCTTTCTGCGCTCCATCGATAACTTCAAGCCCCCGTAAGAGCGCTTGAAGGCCTTCTACTACAACCTACTCGCGTCAAGTCAGGCGTCGACTGCATTTTTCCAACGATAGAAAAAGACTCTCAAGTCGCTCACAAGGCGTCTGTCCTTACACTGGGGTAAACTACAGATCCACCCGTTTCTCTGCCGGTCAAGGCAGGCCCTGTTTGTATTCCACAGGCCCGTCCTTACAAGCGACGGCCGTATCTTGTCCATCTAAAAGCGCCGCAAAAACGGCAGCTACTACGAGATCTCAACCAGGCGCTCGAAGAACTCGATCATCATGGATAGCCAAGACAAAGCAAGCGCATCTCCGCGCACGATTTCAAAGCGCGAAACAACACTTAGTGTCGATTCGGAGGAACTTCTCGATCACAGAGGCACTTCGCGATCCCTGCCCAACTCTGCAGGCACACATATGACACGCGCCGCTGAGCGTCCTTCTTTGCAGTTGCCTGAGCACCACTCGCCGCGCTCAACGGGCCCAGCATCACCTGAACAAACGAAAGTTCAGGAATTTTACGACCGCTTTCACCAGGATGTATTTGCTGGAGACGATTTCGGCCTTGAAGACTCTCAGGATCTCGGACGTGCCGGGGATCATTCGGCTGGCGTCGCTGGGACAGCTCAGCAGCGTATGCGTCCACGTGCGGGCTCTCACCTCGACGCAGTGCTCCAAGCACCACTCCGCATCTCACCTCGTGTGACGTATGATGACCGTGGTCGTCCTCCTTCGCTCGACTTGGATTGTGGCGAGCGACCGGCTGCATCGCGTGCTAGCTCGACGAGCAGCACGGCTAGTCACCCGCGTGCACGAACACGTCGCTTGAGCTCACGACCAATGAGTGCTCGTCCATCGATCGGCGTGGATGCAACGGCGACCAAGACCGAGCGAGATTCGCTTGAAGTGCCCTCGCGCCCTGATTCAGAGGACAACCACTCTGAAGAGGCAGAGCAAGATGTCTGTTTTCCTTCGGAAGATGTGCGCAGCGCAGAAGGCATTGACTTTGATGAGCTTGATGAGTTTGTCGTTGAAGAGATGAATGGTCTCAAGCGTGTGGATACGCGCGCACGTCGCAATTCGGTCAGGTCGATTCAGAAGCAAGACTTGGATTTCGATGAAAAGAGCATTCCTGTGACGAGTGAAAGTTCATCCAACAAGGATCCAGTGTACTTGCCTGGTCACCGCCATGATCGAGATTACTCGCTCAAGTTTGCATCGCCTAACATGCGTGCTCAGAACATGGCACATTTGCAGATGCCATCGCTGGCAGAGACAATGGCCAAGCCATTCTTGAGTGGTGGACCAAGGTTGACAGCGTCGCCTTCGATTCCCCGGCCACTGACGGCTGGCCACCTTCGCCAGATGGAACGCAACCAGAATGCACCAGACCGCTTCTCCTTCTTCACTTCTGAGCGTGACGAAACGGTGCATGCGCCAACTATCAGTGGTTTGCTTGGCGAGTCGAATGCGCGCTCTTTCAAGGATCTGTTTCGTGCAGACCAAGGTGTCTGGTGGCTCGATGTTTTGTGCCCTTCAGACCTCGAGATGCGTATCCTTGCAAAGGCCTTCGGTATTCATCCGCTTACGGCAGAGGATATTCGTGTTCAAGAGACGCGCGAAAAGGTTGAGCTATTCAAGTCTTATTACTTTGTGTGTTTCCGCTCATTCGACCACGACAAGGTGTCTGAAGACTTTCTTGAGCCGGTCAACATCTATCTGGTTGTGTTCAAAGAAGGGATTTTGTCGTTCCACTTCGAGCCTACCATGCATCCTGCAAATGTGCGACGACGCATTCGCCAGCTTCGAGACTATCTGCACGTCTCGTCCGACTGGATCTCCTATGCCATCATCGACGACATTACTGACGTATTCATGCCGTCTATTCACGAAATGGAGCAAGAAACGGACGCGATTGAAGATGCCGTGCTGATTGCACGTTCTGCCGATTCAGGCGAAATGCTGCGTCGCATTGGTGAGTGTCGCAAGCGTGTCATGGCACTCTTTCGACTTCTTTTTGGCAAAGCCGATGTCATCAAGCAGTTCGCAAAGCGTTCGCATGAAGGTCTCTCGAATGGCGAACGCAGCTCGGATGTTGGCTTGTATCTTGGCGACATCCAAGACCACGTTATTACCATGACTCAGACGCTTGTGCAGATTGAAAAGATTCTATCACGATCGCATGCCAATTACCTCGCGCAGCTCTCCGTCGACTCCATTTCGATGAACAATCGTCTCAACAAGGCACTTGGCAAAATCACCTTCATTGCAACGATGCTGGTGCCGTGCACTTTACTGACATCGGCATTTGGCATGAACGTTGCCGTGCCTGGTAGGGATGTCGAGTCTCTGTGGCCTTTCTTCACACTGATTGGCAGCATGGTGCTTTTTGTCCTTTTGTGCTATATTTATGCGCGACGTCGTGGTGCCTTCCAGTAGCATGGCCCACTGACGATGCGTCTCATTTGTCTTTTGCTTTGGTGTTGTACTTGGATCGTATCATCCGTAGAAGGGAAGGCGATGCTCTTCTGTATCTCTCCCAATACCGTATCCTCTCTATCCTCTTTCATGCTCAATTCCTTGTCCAAGCACCACATCCACACACAAAAGGACATCCAAACACTGCCCTTGATCCTGGCAAAACGGCCATGCTGTCCTCTCGCAAGGCCGCCGCCGTCGCTGCCTGCTTCTTAACAGCTGCAGTGACAGGTCTACAGATCCCAGGCCTCGCACCAACAGAGTACCGTATCGGCGACCCAGTACCAATCTTTGTCAACGCGCTCACACCCACTCAGTCGCGCGAAGACCAATCGATCGCCAACGTCGTTTCCTACGATTACTACCTTCCTCGCTTCCATCACTGTATCCCAGCAAGTGGCGTAGCGGCACAAGCGGAGTCCCTGGGCAGTACACTTCTTGGTGATCGCATCTACAATTCAGCCATTGATATCAAGTTCTTGCAGGAAGAACAGTGTAAGCATCTATGCACCACGAGTGTTCCGCCCGAAGATGCAGGATTCATCAATCAGCGGATTCGAGAGGGATATGTGGTGCAGTGGTTGATTGATGGGTTGCCTGCAGCGTCAGTCATGTATGACAGTGCTTCAGGACAAGTCTTCGACGCGCCTGGGTTTGCGCTGGGTAAAGGATGGCGACAGACGTCTGAAGGAACCTTTGAACCTATTGCGTATTACAACAATGCGGTCGAGATCCTTATCGAGTATCACAAGCTGGATGACGAGGATCATCGTATCGTAGGTGTCTCAGTCCGTGGCGGATCACACAAGAAAGAATGCGGCGACGAGGCGCCGCTTGAGCTGAGCGAGACGCCAGGCGCTACGAATCACATTCCGTTCTACTATTCAGTCACTTGGCAAGAGTCGCAACAAACATGGGCAACGCGATGGGATCGCTACGTCTACTCATTTGGTGCAAAGTTGCATTGGTTCTCGCTCATCGAGAGCTTCGCCGTCGTGGTCTTCCTGTCTGGTATGGTCGCCATGGTCCTCATCCGCACCCTCAAAAAGGATATCCAGCGCTACAATGCGCTCGATCTGGAACAAGAAGACGTCAATGAGGATTCAGGCTGGAAGTTGATTCACGGTGATGTATTCCGGCCGCCCAGTAAGCCAATGCTCCTGTCTGTCATGCTCGGCAACGGTGTACAGCTCTTCCTGATGGTCGGTACAACCATTCTTTTTGCGCTGCTAGGATTTCTGCGTGTGCAGAATCGTGGTTCCATTGCGACGGCTGCACTTGTGTTTTTCGCACTTTACGGCTTTGTCGGTGGCTTCGCTTCCGCCTTGCTATACAAAACGCTCGGTCAAGCAGAACGCTTCAAGACGTTGCTCTTCTTGACACCGACATTTGTGCCGGGTATCGTTTTTGCCATTCTCGTCTTTCTCAATTTCTTCCTCATCCACCAAGGCTCATCGGGTGCTGTGCCGCTTGGAACGCTCTTTGCCCTTGTTGCGCTCTGGTTCTTGGTGACACTGCCACTCTCGATTCTCGGCGGATGGCTTGGCTTCAAGCGATCTCTGCCGGCAGATCCTGTCCGCACCAACCAAATCCCGCGTCAGATTCCAGATCAGTCATTCTACCTCAAAGCACTTCCATCGATTCTGCTCTCGGGCGCATTACCATTCGGCGCCATCTTTGTCGAACTCTACTTTATCATGTCAAGTGTTTGGCTCAGCTACATTTACCAGCTTGGCGCTTTCCTATTTCTCGCCTACGGTATTCTCATTGTCACATCAGGTCTCGTCACGATACTCATGACCTACTTTCAACTATGCAGCGAGAATTATCACTGGTGGTGGCGAAGTTTCTTTACAGGTGCAGCTATTGCGCCATACGTCTTTCTCAATGCCGTTTTCTATTATGTGACCAAGTTCCGTGGCACAAATTTGACGACCAAAGTGCTGTACTTTGGGTACTCTGGCTTACTCGCCTTTTTGGTGGGTATTCTAGGCGGCACAATTGGCTTCTTTGCAAGCTACTGGTTCGTGCGGAAAGCATACGGTAGTATCAAGGTCGATTAGATACACTTCAATAGCGTTTCGATTTGGAAACTAATAGAACTAGTTCAAATGCTGCAAAGAAATGCAAGATTGCTTTCAAATGGATGCACGGCCTTAAATGCTGACACCGTAGGAGCGGAGCACGGGCACCAGATCACTTGCTTGTTGGGACACAAGTGTGAACCATGTCTGACGATCGCCGAGTTGCTCATTGAGGCACGTCGCCAGGTGCCGCCTCGGATCGACTTGGGCCACACCTTGAAGTTGCGCCAAATATAAGTGTGCCCGGTTGGCCGTGCCAAGGGGTACACTGCAGACCAATTTGGCATAGCTCGCCTGGAAACCCTCGTCAAGAGCAGATAACGCCGCTTCCGCAGTATTTTCCTCTGCCTGCTGCAACTGCAGTACATTTTCGTCAGCCAACACGGCACCAGGTGGAAGTTCGAGCAATTTCAGACATTGTGTGAGTGTTTGTAGCCAAAGGGGTTGATCTTGCTTCAGCAACGTGCATGATGCCAGCATCTTCGCAATACCACCACTCGCGCGCTTCGCAGTCGTTGGCGGAGATGCCAGTTGCGGTGTACAAGGTAAGACGATGCCTCGCCAAAGCTGTGCAAACAAGCCAGCTTGGATACGCTCGAGAATGCTCGGTGCGAAATCAGGACCGAGTGTTGACGTAGAAGCGCATGTGGCGAGAAAAAGGGAAAATCGTGATGCTAGCTTTTCCGTCTTTGACGCGCCTGAAAGGCGTTGCAATGGTAGCACAAAGATTTGCTGAGTATACGGCTCCATAGCCTGCTGCGGAATGCAAGCAAACAATGTTTCGATGAGATCGAATCCAAACGAATCATTGGCGCGCGAAGCAATGAGCTTCTGGTATATGCCAAGCACAGGCTCAAGCAGCTTCTCTGAGACGAGGTGTGATGGGCCCTGCACGACAAAGGCCTGCAACAGCCGAACAAGTGCCGGTATATTGCCCCGGGAATCCCAGAGCGCAGGTGTGAGGATGGGCTGCAAGAGCTGTTTGTAAGCGACGGCCAGCTCTTCCTGAGGATCGTGCATCTCGAGCATTTCGGCCAAGAGCTGGAAAGCGTAAGGAATGAATTCGGTAGTGTCATTTTGTAAAATCGTGAGGAGGGAGCCGATGAGCATGGCTTCAAGCTGTGCTAGTGCCTCTTTTGACAAAGCGCCAATATACTTGATGACGGCGCCATAGCATTCGAAAAAGAAGTGGTTGAATTTCGGGTTCGAAGGATTCTTGCTGATTTCCACTAGGATTTTGTTCAGGTGCTGCACAATCAGCTGCGTCGCGGATGCAATGCCATCTTGAGCAGAAACAACCACACGCATCGCACAGCGCATCAAGAAGTCGTTCTCGGCAAGCTTTTCTGGCGATGCCCCACGTTCGATCAGAGAAAGCAGATTTTGTAGCAGCTCTGAGGCGAAAGGCGCGACGTCTTGTTTGCTGAAGAAGGTTTGGCTATCGCGCTTCATTGTCAGTAACGCTTCGACCGTCACGGCTGCATAAGTATAGACGACGTAGTTTGGCGATGTTAAGTGTTGTGCGAGCATTGGAAAGACGCTTGTTATTTGCTGTTTGGTGAGTTGGTTGCGGAAAGTGTGGATGTATTTAATGGCATCGACTTTGGCGATAGGATGGCGATCCGCAAAGCCGGCTTGGAGGTCGCTGAGCACGTTGACGTTGAAGAATTCGACAACATCCACCATGATGTTCGTAGAAGATGCGCCAAACTTGGTTGTGGAGCCTTTGACGGCGATGGATGAGACGAGGTACATGGCTGTATCTTTAGACTTCCAATTAGCCGCAGGATTCGCCGCATACTGTGCCAAGTGCAGCTTAACGTATTCGAGTACGATGTTGGTGACTCTTGACTCAAATTTCTCCACCAGACTGCGCACGAATTCTGTCGCTGCGCGTCTCCGCGTATCGCTGTCTGAACCTTCAAGATCTCTGCGAATGTACTCAATTGGGTCGTCCTCGAAAAGTTCCTCGTCTGAAGTTCGTAGTGTCATATTAGGCAATACGATAAGCTCGATGAACTTCTTGAGAACGTCCTCCGACTCGAAAAGATGTGTATGTCGCGGTACCCTCACGACAGACGTAAGGCATGACAGCGCCTTGCTGACAAGGATATCATCTTTTGGCTCTAGAGACACTTGTGTAAGGAGAGTCCATGTGGTATTGACAAAATCGGGTAGCATTGTAAAGACTTCCTCATACCGCTGAGTGTATAGCTCAACAATCTCGCAAATGGACGCTTTGACCTTCTGCAGTGGCCCTGCGCTATCATCATCTTCATCAGCTGTGACGATAGGCAACTGAATGGTGAGATATTTATGCAGCACAGTCATGAACTCTGCCATGTGATCCTCAAAGAACTCTGGAATGTCTTGGCAATTGAGGTCGTAGAATACTTTTGTGAGCAAGAGCAGCGTTTGCAACAAGACCTCGAGTGCCTCTTTATTGCTTTTATTTTGCTCAATCATCGCATCTGTCTGCTTGAAGATGGCAAGAAATGGCTCACAGAACCGAGACAGGACGAATGCAATCTCTGTGAAAAGCGAGTCGGATCTAAATTGAGATCGCCATCTCTTGAAAATCGAATGGGCAGTATGCAGCACGCCATTTGTTACTTTCATATCTGTCAAGCTGATTTGCGAGATGAGGTTGTCGATCAGATTCTCCCACTTTGACGGAAAGTCGCTGTCTGCAATCAAGGTAACAGCCTCGCCGACCTGGACTTGCAACGCAGGTGGCATCTGCGTCATGAATGCCACAATATTATCCTTGACAAGCTGACGGTCTGCGGCCGCGATCTTTGCGCCTTCTTCATCTTCATCCCAGTTGCGCTTGACATAATTTTTGAAAAAGAGCGAGGCAGCTTGACGCGTGGGTACATCGATTGAAGTCGAGGCTACGATCTCGAGCAGAACTGAGGCAAACCCAGGCTGTTTCTCTGCTTGTCGCAAGCGTTCTTCAGCTAAATCTGGTTAGAAATCGTCGTTGTCGGCCTAATTTGTACCTTGCTTTGATGTCGACGGATCGAAAGACTGTCTGAGCAATGCTGCTAGCTCTGCCGACATAGCCACTTCCCCCTCTTAGCCAAAGAAGTACAGATAGAGCACTCTTTTTGGCTTTCTTTGCTCGTTGTTTGCTTTTTGCGACGTCAGGAAAGTCGCGCGACAACCGACAAAAAAGCGCAACCATATCAAGTACTCAAAAGTGGATAAGATACAGGGCTAGGCAGAGGCCTGACAGCTGGCAGAGATCAGACAGAAGCTATCTACGGAGCGAAAGTTTGCGTCATTTCGGCAATTTTGTGTCTCAGCGCTTCCCTCTTCGCTTACAGGCTGATCGGCCTATCAATGCAATACCTCACGCTCTCTTGCACACGGCCCGAGCTCAGCTAACCAGATGCGGAGTCTCATTCGCGGCATATCGCAGCTCGATTCAAAGGCGAAATCCGGCGAAACACCGGAAATATCCAAGTATGACAAGTACCTCGCGCGACTCAAATTGCCGTTATCAACCGCTGAATCGGCCTTGACAGCGCGCAAGTTCGCAGCATGGCTGGATCAATACGTTTGCAAAAACCCTGCAGAACCGTGGTTGGCCGGCAAAAAGCTCATCGCGAAAGGAATGCCACATTCTGTGCGATCCGCCGGCTATGAACTGCTACGTGCATGCATCGAATCACGTCCTGATTTGTCGGCAGTGCTTCGATACATGTTTTTTGTTGACATCGAAAAGCTTTTCGCGCCAGACGAAGACCTGGACTTGCAGCTGAAAGCCTTACGGTTGCTTAGTAAGGATGGCCGAGACTTGTCGGGGTTTTCCAATCAGATCTGCGGTGTGGTCTGCGCTTGGGTTGACCAGATGATTGGCAATCTAGACATGCACAAACCAGTCATCCGTCGTGGCCATCTCATGACCCATGCACAGCGGCATACCGACCTCCAGGAGATTATGCTCTTCATGATGAACATTTCAAAGTTTCATTTCTCATTGCTGCCGGAACAGGACATTGCCACGATGACTGACAGAGTCATTCAGGTCTGCAAACGGACGAGTGACGAGAAGGACATCGCCCTTGCGATCGAATATTTCGACGCCATCATTCGCTACGGCTACATTCCGCCTGACTCCCTTAATGAAGTGGTTAGTGTCATATGTTCAGTATTCCGAAGTTTACCTTCGCAGCGTCAGGGGGCTCAAGGCGTGCTCCAAAAGCTCATACGGAGTCACATGTCTCATGCAACTCGGCTTTCTCTCAGAGGCCTACTCAATGGTAAACGCAATGTGCACGACGATGTAATATTGGGAGCGCTGGACGTTCTACGTGCATTATGGCTTGACGCCGATGACGAGGATCGTCTCGTCATGAATTCCGTTTCCGCCGTCTTCGGAACATTCAAGCTGGGTATTGAGTTTCAATTTAGGCGTCATGACAGAAACCTCGTCAAGCTCGATAATGGCTATATTTCCACCTTATTCTACATGATTCAGCACGAACGCGTCGGTAAACAGCTTTCTTACGATGACTGGGAAGTGCCTTTCGATATTATTATGCAAGGGACAAGAGCGCTTGAGAAATCGCCTGACAATGTCTTGCAAACGCTGCCGGATCAATCTACGGACCAAGCAGATCCTCAAGTGGAGCTTCATCAGACCTACGCTGCGCTGAATACACATCTTGAGCAGCTGTACACCAAGGATGAATTCAATGGTCCCGTGGAGCGATTAATGTCGTTCTGGTCAAGCATATACGAAATCTTGCCTGCGACAACGGCCGCATTGCTACTGAAATGGCATGCGAAAGAGCTGACATGCTTCCCCAATAATGAAGCATGGCTCTCTCATATTGAAATGCTTGGCAACCAATTTTGGGCACATCCTGCAAGATCGAATGAAGTACGATTGCAAGCTCTGAACCATTTCACAGAAGTCATGGATCTGGTAGTAGGAGAAGAAGCGGCGCCTCCGTTGCATGATTGCATGCTCAGTCTTTTGCAGCAGGTCGATCCTTCCTCTGACGCACCTGCTGTCGTACAAAGCATTGATCTTATTGCTCGAATAGCAAAAGAGGGTATTCCTGCACATTCTGATCGGGCTTTAAGCATGCTTCGGGATCTCTTGAAGATTCCGCATTACAAAGATACGTCTGAACCTACATCGGCCACTACCCCGCAGCTCTTTCAGCGCACGGGTTCACTAGAATCATTGACCAGCTTGGTCACCAACAGTCGAGGCCAGAAGAAGACAGCTTCTTCAATCATTTCGAGCAACCCAAAAGAATCCAACTTGCCCGTCGCGCACATCATGACGCCAGTAGCCGAAGCTGCTACCCGCGGGCTGGTGAGCGCATTTCTGAAGCTTTTCACATCTTCGCCCTCATCACGTGCAACACAGCAATTCGAAGGCTTACTTTTGATTATTGGCAGTCCGCAGTATTATGAGGATGCTCGTTGTCAGCTTATCCAACTCCTTTCGCGCATCCGGTCTGATATGCAACACGTGCTTTATATGGATCACGATGCTTCGGAAGTTGTAACATCTGCACTCGACAGCTTCACATACATCAGTCCAGACCAGGAAATCGACGTTCGCTCGCGATATTGCTGTGTTGGTGAGCATAGCTTGCCTATCTCAAAATGGCTTGGGATGGCGTGCAATCTGCTCCAAGAAGAGTCGAGTTGGCGTGTCTACGAGACTGTGTGTACCGCATTGCAAGTCCAATTGAGCAACATGCATTTGTTCGAAGCTTGTGACGCTCAGATACACAGGCTTCGAGCACTGATTTGCGAACAGCTGATGAGCGCGCGGCCTCCTGTAGTACGCCTGCCAACCGATGTCAAGCGTGAAGATGTGATGACCATTCTTGCTCATCTGCTCAGCCTCGTCGTCGGCTATCACAGCCTCTTCAGCAAGACACAATGTGACGAAATCGTGGCAGCTCTGCAGAATGTTCTGACGCGGTACCAAAAGGCTTCAACGGCATGCATCCACACGCTAACTGTGTGTGCTTATGAATTGCCGCTGTCTTGCAGCAAGATTTTGTCTCAGATACTGATGCGTCTGTCACAACTCATCACATCAACCAATGCAAGCGTTCATATTCTCGAGTTTCTTCATGCACTCGCCAAATTGCCAGCTCTTTATGTCAACTTTCGAGAGGAAGATTATCGGCGAGTCTTCGGTATTGCCTTGCAGCACGTCCAGTATGCCAACGCGTCAAGTAGAGATGCGCTAGCCGCTGGACAGACTGATCCACTAACACAGCCGATGCCTGTCTATGTGCTTGCACAAGCTATGGACGTGGTCTATTCCTGGTTCTTGGCTGTCAAGTTGCCACAACGGCCGCGCTATCTCAAATGGATCGTCGATGGCTTTCTTGCGGCCGATCCACAATCTAAGACACTCGACGAGCGCGGTCAAGTTTGCTACGACTACTTGATGCGCTTTTGCTATTCGAATGCAGAGATCCGCAGTATCGGCACGGTCTTTGCTGATTTTGAGGCGGATCAATCAACAAGCAAATCTTGGATATATGGCAATGCCATCTTGACCTTGCGAACCATGAATCTTAGTGGCTTGACTGAGCTTACCGTGCGAAGACCTGTATGCTTTCCCACTCATTGACTACCGCTAATTCCAGACTGGCAGTGTCACCTTTTTGTGCAAGCCGAATTCAGATTTAGAGGCTCTTTCCTTCCTCTCTGTCAATGAAGCGAAAGACATCATCTCTGACGAGGCACTCACTGGTCCTACGGAGGCAAAAATCAGGACAGTGTTATCAGGACAAGATGCAAGCGTTTACACGCCTAGTCATATCCTTTTGCAAGTCATCTGCCCGCCCGAGATCGAAGGCAATGCGAAACCCTTGTTGTTGCCAGATGACGATGCAACACGGCGCGCAATTGGAACGTTCGATCGCATTCCAGTTGTCGACTTTCACAAGATTGGCATTGTCTACGTAGGCCGTGGTCAGAGTGAACAAAGTGAAATTCTGGCAAACACGCACGGCTCGCTCGACTATATTGAGTTCCTCGAGCGTCTCGGCGATTTGGTTCGTTTGAGGGAAAACAAGAGCATCTACACAGGAGGGTTGGACACAATGAATGACGACGACGGGGAGTTTGCATACGCATACAAGGAAAAGATTACGCAAATTATCTTCCATACCTGTACGCTCATGCCAACGAACCTCGAGCGTGATCCGGAATGCACGCGGAAGAAATCGCACATCGGTAACGACTTTGTCAATATCATCTGGAACAATTCCAGTCGGCCGTATGATCGCAGTACGATCCCATCGGAGTTCAACTTTGTCAATATTGTCATCTCGCCTGACGCATATCAGATCAGATTGCGACCAAGCACAGATGGAGATGAAGAGCAGGAGACTGAGCGCTTTTATAAGGTCAAGGTATTACCACATGACTCTTTGCCGCCTATCAGTCCGGCTTCCGATTGGCGGCTCGTGTCTGCGACGCGCTTGCCGCTATTTGTGCGCACAATTGCGATGCATTGCAATCTTTATGCGCAGGTGCATCATGCAGGCGGCGACTTCACTGGCATGTGGAAGCAACGACTGCTGCGTATTCAAATGCTAAGACAGAGAGTCACTGCAAAGAGGGAAGAACAACATGCAGCAAGTTTGACGATGAGTACGAGCTCAACAGTAAGTGGCAGCGGGACGGGGGTGGCGGATAGGGGACAAGGGCATCAGCATCAAGGCGCACCTGATGGCTATGATTTCGTGTCTTTCAACTGAGCACTGTACATTTATAACAAAAAGTAGAATGTCCAGGACTGGGGCTCGACAGCTGGATGCGCCAAAGGACGCCTGGTGCTCGGATGTCTCTCTTCCTTCCATGCTTGTTACTCCATCTGAACACTCAACTACATTTTTTCTTTCTCCAGAATCGCAACTCGCATCTACATAGATCAAGAGGTGCTGCACTCTAGCCATGAGCAGCTTCAACGTCGTAAAGGAGGAGGAAAAGGTCGTTGCTTTTTGGCGGGAAATTGATGCCTTTCAAACCTCACTCAAACTATCAGAGGGCCGCCCCAGATTCACGTTCTACGATGGACCGCCTTTTGCAACTGGACTGCCGCATCACGGCCATCTGCTGGCGTCGACCATCAAGGACACAGTGACACGATACGCGCATACATCTGGTCACTATGTCGAGCGGCGTTTCGGTTGGGACACGCATGGTCTGCCTGTAGAACACGAGATTGATAAAAAGCTGGGGATCACCGGTAAAGACGATGTTATGAAACTAGGCATCAAGAATTACAACCAGGAATGTCGCGACATTGTGATGCGTTATGCAAGCGAATGGAGACAAACGATCGAGCGGATGGGTAGATGGATCGACTTCGACAGAGACTACAAAACACTGAATCCGACATTCATGGAAAGTGTCTGGTGGGTCTTCAAACAGCTCTACACCAAAGGCGAAGTCTACCGCGGTTTTAAGGTGATGCCATATTCTACCGGCTGCACGACACCATTGTCCAACTTCGAGGCGCAACAAAACTACAAAGATGTGCCTGATCCTGCTGTGACGATTTCTTTTCCGCTTGACTCAGATCCTTCAGTGTCATTCTTAGCGTGGACGACAACACCCTGGACATTGCCGTCGCATCTTGCCTTGGCTGTAAATCCCAAGTTCGAGTACATCAAGATCGAAGACAAGGATACAGGTGCCAAGTATATCCTGCTTGAATTACTTCTCAAGACCCTATACAAGGACCCGAAGAAAGCGAAATTCACCATCCTAGAGAAGATGTCCGGCGAGAAACTCGTCGGTCTGACATATCAGCCGCCATTCGACTACTACTACGAAGAGTATAAGGCAACGGGTTTCCGCGTTATCGCTGCGGATTACGTGACGGCGGATAGCGGTACAGGTATTGTCCATCAAGCACCTGCCTTTGGTGAGGAAGATTTTGACGCCGCCATCAAGTCTGGCGTCATCAGCAAAGATCAACCGCCTCCATGCCCGCTCGACGATCGCGGTTGCTTCTTGCCTAATATCACGCATTTCGCAGGCATGTATGTCAAGGATGCCGACAAGGAGATCCAAAAGCACTTAAAGGGCACAGGTCGCTTGATTGTGCAAAGCCAGGTGATGCACAGTTACGCATTCTGCTGGCGCTCTGACACTCCTCTTCTGAAGCGTACGATTCCAGCTTGGTTTGTCAAGGTACAGGAACACACGGACGAGATGCTTGCTGCTGTAGATCAGACCAACTGGGTTCCTGCTTTTGTCAAGGAAAAGCGTTTCGGAAATTGGATCGCCAATGCTCGTGATTGGAATATCTCGCGCAATCGATACTGGGGTACGCCAATGCCGTTGTGGGTGTCAGAGGATTACAGCGAGATTGTGTGCATCGGCAGCATACAAGAACTTGAAGAGCTTTCTGGCGTTACAGGCATCAAGGACTTGCACCGCGATTCCATTGACGCCATTACCATTCCATCCAAGAAAGGCAACGGTGATCTCAAGCGCATCGAAGAGGTTTTCGATTGTTGGTTCGAATCTGGCAGCATGCCTTATGCTTCAAACCATTATCCGTTCGAGCAGGCCGACGTGTTCGAAAAGTCCTTCCCAGCAGATTTCATTGCTGAAGGTCTTGACCAAACTCGTGGCTGGTTCTACACGCTGCTTGTGCTTGGCACTCTTTTGTTTGGCAAAGCACCATTCAAGAATGTCATCGTCAATGGTCTTGTTCTTGCCGAAGATGGTAAGAAGATGTCCAAAAAACTCAAGAATTACCCAGAGCCTGGCTTGATTGTTGACCGGTATGGTGCCGATGCATTGCGACTCTATCTCATCAACTCGCCCGTCGTCCGCGCCGAATCACTACGATTCAAGGAAGAAGGCGTCAAAGAAGTGATTGCAAAGGTCATCTTGCCGATCTGGAACTCGTACAAGTTCTTCGAGCAGCAGGTTGCTTTGCTCAAAAAGACGCATGATATTGATTTCAAATTTGATGCGGGCAGACAGCACTCGGATAATGTCCTCGACCGCTGGATTCTGGCATCGTGCCAGTCTCTTATTGCCTTTATCAAGCAGGAAATGAGCCACTATCGATTGTACACGGTCGTGCCTAGACTGCTGTACCTTGTCGACGATATGACCAACTGGTACATCCGTCTCAACAGACGCCGTCTGAAGGGCGAGGGAGGCAAGGAAGATACACTCGCAGCCCTCAATACGCTTTGCGATGTCCTTCAAACAGTTGCACGGACGCTATCGTCTTTTGCTCCATTTATCACAGAGACGCTCTACCAGCAGCTGAGACAATTCTTACCGGCATCTCCAACAGAGCAGGATGAGCGTTCCGTGCACTTTCTCAGCTTTCCCGATGTGCGTGCGGAATTGTCAGACGAGATTGTGGAACGTCGCGTTAAGCGCATGAAGGCCGTCATGGATCTCGGTCGGACATGTCGCGAGAAGCGTTTAATTGGTGTCAAGACGCCGTTAGCGCAACTTGTTGTCATTCACAAAGACCAGGAGTACCTTGATGATGTGGCCTTGCTACTGCAATATGTCAAGGAAGAGCTGAACGTGCGCGATGTTGTCTTGTCGACTGATGAAGACAAGTATGGCATTGTATACCGTTTGAATGCAGATTGGCAGGTGCTCGGCAAGAAGCTTCGCAAAGACATGGCGAAAGTCAAGAAAGGTCTTTCTGACGTGACAAACGACGAGGTCAAGGCATTCTTCAAGTCTGGCGAGATTTCTGTTGCTGGCATTCCCTTGACCGCTGGCGATTTGGTGGTGACACGCGATTGTGATGCATCCAAGTTGGAAGGCTTCCAGTCTTGCACAGACAGTGATGCCATCGTCTTGCTTGATACGACAATTCATCCGCATCTACAGCAAGAAGGCCTCGCGCGCGAAGTGGTGAATCGTGTTCAACGACTGAGAAAACAAGCCGGCTTACAAGCAACGGATGATGTGGCGATGCAGTACAAGCTGTTGGACGACAAAGCAGGCCTGCAAGAAGCGATTGTAAACAATGGCGATCTTTTTGTGCGCAGCTTACGCTCGAATGTGGTTGCATCAGACGGTGCCAATTCTGGAGAGGTCATCATCGAAGAGGAACAAGAGGTCGCAGGCAGTACATTCTTGCTGACGCTGCTGAAACTATGAGCTTAGATGGTAGAGTAATGTTCAGGTTTCTCCGACTGAACCAGGCAGTATGCAAATTTCGCTTGCAAGCTCGTGTCAAGATCTCATCTACGCTGGACGCATGACTTTGGTATACGAACGGAATAAGATGGGCCATGCTCAGTGAAGTTGCAAGCACACATGGGTGCGAATCTTATAGGCTAAAGGTTTATGGGACCAAAGAGGCCCATGACCACGACATGAATCGTCGACAGCTATAGAGAGGTAGCGGAAACCTAAGTCTATCTAGAAGAAGCCTCTATCTACCTGGGCCCTCTATCATGCCTTGATGATACCATCTAATACACGATTGACTCTCCCAGCCCACGCTTTTTCTGTCTTTCCGAGTGAAATTTCCGCTGAACCAACAAAAAGGAAGCAACAAGAAGGCGACGGAGAGACACGAACAGGGGAGAAGGGCTAGGACGAGTCTTCTTGGCGGGGATTCTATCAGGAGCATCAAGAGACTGCGCGCGCCTCATCCGACGTTTCAAGTACGGCGACAAGAGGCCGCTCGCTCAAAGGGCGCCATTTAAATCATGCCGTCCAGCAAGATACCAAGCGAACCGAAGCTCGCTACCTCTAAGGATAGGCCCTTTGTCTGTCGGCATTGTCCGAATCGCTTTCTAAGAGCTGAACACCTCAAGCGACACGAACGGTATGTCTACTATGACAAGGAACGCCCGGCGCATTACAACCCGTTGCTTATAGACGTCCTTGTCACATCGGTGGTTGCTATGCTAATCACACCTCTAGTCTGCACACAGGCTCGCAGCCTTACAAGTGTGAGTTCTGCCCGTCATGCTTTACGCGCGGCGATATGCTTTTACGGCACGAACGCAAGCATCACGCAAAGGATAAACCACCGCAAGTCGCCAAACCGCGATCAAAGTCAAGCGGCAGCGCTTCGAGGCCCGCTTCGGCCTCTGCGGCCGTTGCCAGTGCTCGGGCAGAACAAGCGAAACTCAAGGGACGCGCCTCTGGAGGCGCAGGACGATCGAACTCCGTGAGCGGTTACGAAGGAAAGCAAATACCTGCATCCCTTGTCGGCACAACGCTCACCGAGAGAGGTCTCGTGTCGGCGCAAGACTTCGAGTCCACTCTGAGACTGACAACATCGCCGTCATCCACGGAATCGCCTGCTTCTGTTGCTGCTTCTATTCCAGCGAATCTGGGTGCTGGCTACAACAATCTCGCTCTCGGTATCAACAGCGGCAGCATTTTTGGCTTTGAAGAGGAAATGAACCTGGCTGGCAATACACTGCATCCTCTGATGCTAGAAGGCTCGACAACGATGCCGTCAGAGGCACTATTGTCGCTGGACCAGACTGGACAGCCGCAATCGTTGCCAAATATGATGCACCCTCCGTTTGTACCCACTGACCACAATGCTTACCAGCTAGAGCAGGAAGCGATACAGCAGCAGCAAGAGCAGCTACATGCGCACATGCTTCAGCATCATGCTAGCAACAGCAGTATGCATACCGCTGATACAAATTCTACGGCGCCCAGCAACCTCTACCTGGCAGATCCAGCCATGCACTTGGCCTCAGATCTGATGCATGCCACGCAGTCTGAGATTCCCGATGATATGCTCAGTTCGAGCTTCCAAGAGAATGGCTTCTCAAATATTTCATCAGGCTTCGTCATGCCAGGCCATCCGCTTCACCGTTTCCACCATGAACGCGCCAACTCCATGATCGTCAATGGTGTCGACATGCATCCGAGCCATCTCCTTCTTGATCAATACAAGCAAGCAGGTCTCGATGAATTCGACGAGGGAGTGATTGTCGAGGACGAAGACGAAGAGGAGGACGACTTGAACGGTCTGCTTGGCACGGGCAATTTCGATGGCGGCAGTGCGCTGTTTGCAGGGGTGCCACATATCCTCGACTCGGCTTTCGCCTTTACAAATGACTTTGGCCATACTGAACATGGAACACCGGATGTCGACATCGATGGCGATCTCACCGCTAGCACATCCCCGCTTGCAACCGTCTCAAGCGAACAAACGCCCTTCGATACAGAAGAGCGTAAAGATGCACCTAAGAGTTGACTCGCAGGCTCCGAACGTGATCGCATAACAAGTATAGCAGCAGGAAAACGTCCGCATGAAGCTCATCACCATGCAGTACGTCCGGCTCTTCATGTACGATCATTTTCGGAGCAACAAAATTCGACGTCGCAATACGCAAAGCGTCTTGTACAGCATCAGTTTAGGCAGCAGCAAAGGGTTGCTGCATTGGGAAGAAGCGCTGGGCATCGAAAGAGCCTTAGTTTTGCTGGGCCTGGGATCGGTCTCAGTTTCTCGGCGCTACAGCAGCAGCATCAGCAGGGTGCGACACTCTTGGGTAGGAGTCGATTGAGTCCACTCGCCCCGGATGCGGAGCATGACCGACGCGCAGTTGGAGCTGTAACGCCAAGTTCTTTGAGTGCTGCTGCATCTGCCGCAGCTGCGGCAGCTGCGTCGAGCTATGCAACAGCGCCGATGGACGCGAGGCTGGACTTTGACGCTGTGCTCGGTCATTGTTCGCCAGCTGATTCGCTTCACTCGACACGCATGTCACAAGGCGCAATCAACTCAATGCAACATTCTCAGGATGGACGCAGTCATTCTCATTCGCCATTTGAAGGCTTTACAAGATCTATGCCTGCAACGGCATTGTTACTGGATGAAGATCAGGATGAAATGCTCTTCTTCGGTGACGCAGCGCAGTACACAGAGCCAAGCAGGCTGTGATGCGTAGTAGGCTCGTTGGCGTCCTCGAAATCCTGATGACACTCAAGTATACGTGTAGGATATGGTAGTGTAGAACAACCTACGGATTGGTACACTTCGCCATGGAAGCAACAATTCAGCGACCCAGTGTGAAATTCAGTGGTAGAATTGAAGGATAAATGCCATTTGCTATGGAAGTCGATGAAACATGGACCGGCATGATATGATGAAGAGAGCATCGTTAGGGTTTTGTTTTAAGCACGCTACTTTTTAGGTCGGTGAGTTGCTTTTCCAATGCTCGCTGACTTTGCAATGGAGTGTGGGACATTTCTGGATGACCCTTAGCAACGTTGACCCACTGCATCGTCAGTAATCACACCACGAAGACTTGTAAACTTACCGTTTCAATGAGGATGAAATCAGAATAAGCTCGGATCACTGTCTGGCGTTCTTGTCGAGGAAGAGCGTGTTTGTACTTCCATGCGATCGTGAAGAAAGACTGTAGTTCGGAGTCAGTCGGATACTCATTAATCTCAAGCACGGTAAATCGAAGGCCATGAAGGGCTTTGCGTGGTCCTGCTGTGAGTGTGTAGTTGGAATGCTAGAGAGTATACCTGACGATGTCGGCCACATCGTATAGGTGTGGTTCTTCTCGAACTGTCCCATCACTTTATGCTCGTCCTTGGGAATAACACTCTTGACTGCGGAATTCCAAACAGGATATTCCTTGTACTTCAAGACTTTTGAGACAAGATCTTGGTAAATTGAAGTGAGGTTCTCTTCATCAGACCCCATGATGACCTGAGAGGCGTAAACGTTCTGCACACCCTGTTTTATGGCAATGTTCGGAGTATTGCGCATGCTAAGACGAAAAGCCACAGATTGAGGCGTGATCGTTGCGGCCAGGAAATCGCTTGTATCAAAAGATAGAGCGGCATCTGGTAGGATGGCAAGCGCTAAAGTAAGTGCAGTCTTCAGCTGCAACATATGGAGTCGTCGTCTGATTCCCGAAAAAATGCTGAAGACGCTCACCTTTTGGTTGCTGCCAAGGATAATGACGGGGGGACGCCTCCGAAATCAGGGGTCGTTTGTCAAATTGTCATGTCGATCCATGCACACAACGCAACAAGGGAGACGTCAGGTCAGGCAAGGCAAATAATGCCAAGCTTCAATTTCGTGCGAGATGCAGCAAGTGCGTCCCGGACTCGTCCGTATGGCAACCCATGGCATTGAACGAAGCACTCTTACCGATAAGGCTTCGGCTGTCAACGCCAAGGCTAGCGAGTGCACGCCCGCAAGTTGATCCTTGTTTGTCCATAAGTGAGGCCAAATGACAACGACACGCGTGTTCACGCGGAAAGCATTTTTGGCGATCTCAGCCAGCTGCCAACCAGTACGGCTCGCCGAGTCGTTCGGGTTGCCTATTGCAAACGTGGCGCTTGCTCGAATCAACTTCGGTTGAGCTAAGTAGGTTCTAGGCCTCGTTTCGCGCCGGCGATGTGCACGCAACATGCAAGCAAATATTTGCCCCTTGGTCTAGCCCGTCCAATCACCGCCGACAAAGGCCTAGCACAATAGCTCGAGTCTCATTGACAATTGCTGAACGAGAAACTTCCATACGCCTAGCCACAACCAGTAAAATCTTTGGCAAAAGGTGCTCCAATTCACGCACATCGCGCCTCTCAGCCAATTGCCGGAACGTGTCACATAACGCAGACACTTGCAAATTTGGCTGTCTGTGTGGGCTCTGGTGCCGGCCGTGACGCTGATGCTGCGTATGACCGGTTGAAGGCGGTCGATGTGTGCCTTGCATATGAACGTGCTGATTGCGCCCTGCATGAGGTTGATGAGGAGGTGGCAGGGATACAAGTTGTCCTGCAGTCGATCTTGGACTAGCCCCGGCACCAGCTTGCCCGCCCGTAGAAGATGAGTAGCTGCCGCTCCGTCGCAGCTGTGCTTGCAGGAGTCCTTCACTTCTTGGCGACAGGCGACCTCCGTTCGCTTGTTGCTGCAGAGCATGCATTGCCGCTGGTCCAAGGTGATGGGCAGTCATGGACGGGCTTGGCATAGATCGATCAGACGCCTGGGTCGACCTCTCAGAGTGATAGAGAGCCGCGGCGGGATCTCGCTCGCCACCGCTTGTTTTTGGCAGTGAAGCTGATGCGTTGCCACTGGCAGTCTGATGTTGTCCACTTGAGCTATGACTTGCTGGCAACGGTGCCGAGAAACGCGACGCTGGCATTGCTCCATGCACTAAAGATCGACTTTGCGCACCCGAAGAAGTCGCAGCACGATCCTGGCGATTCTGGACAGCCTGCTGATGCCGTGCCAAAAGCGGGTTGGATTCCTCTGATCCACGTACCGTTGCACTATTCGGATCAAGCGGATCAATCTCGCGCTTTAAGCACAAGACAAATGTCCAAAGCACGAGACCCGCATTGTAGACCAGGGTCGGTACCACCATATCAGCAGCATCGAGGACACCACCAGACGCTTTCTCCTCCCAGCCACGCGTCTCGCAGGCTTGTTGAATGTTGAGAAGCGCGTGTTCGGCTGATTTGAGGTCAAGCTTCTTGGCCAAAAGTCGTTGTGCTGCTGCGGCCGCGCGTTCATGGTTGACTGCTCGTCCGGAAGAATAGATGGCGCCGGCCTGGATTTCCATGTCTGGTCCGTAGTGGTAAAGGCCGACGCTTGCAAGTCGGAACAGCATGCGCGTATTATCCTCAAGTGAAGTGCCATGATGACTGCGCATCTGCAGCAGTGGATGTTGGTGCAACTTGAGACGATCTAGTAACGCTTCAAATGTCCGTAGCGCATTTGAAAGAATTAAACGCTCTGTCTGAACATTGTAAGCCGCATTTGACGTGATTGAATCATTGTGTGAAAAGATGACACGAGCACTGCGTCTGTCTGCATGAAGAGAAATTAGGTTCATGAGGCCGTGTATGGTGAGGTATCTCGCAAGCGCAGTCCATCGTATACTCTCAATCAGGCGGTGATTCTCGGTAATGAAAGCATTGATCAGGTCGCGAACAAGCACAGTCGAGTCATGCGCATTCGAAGGCGTCTTTGCTTGGCATGCCGCCCACGCTTGCGAAGACTCGGCTCGCCAAAGCTCATCTGAACAGGGCATAGCAATTTTCATATCCTCCACAGTCATGAGCTGGACATGATTGAAAAGAAATGTCTGCTGCACATCGTTGATATAAATGTACGCGGCAAGGCGTTTGGTTGATTCGCGCTTTACCCATTCTTGCCATTTCTCTTCCAGCCGCAAGCGTCTGCCTTGGTAGTTCATTGTGTCTGTTACGAGAAAAGAGGAACGACGTGCCATGGCAATAAGCTGTCCATGCAAGACATCGGATTTTTCGTGTTCTGGTCGTGTTGATAGAAAAGAGCCAGCAATTTCATGCAACAACATGGCTTGCAGGAACATGAGGTCTACTGTGGCGACGCGAATATCTGGATCATAGAGCTTTCGCCGCGCAATGTGGTGCAGCTGTAAACCAATATGGTAGATGTCTGGCTTCGATATTTGAATTAAGAAGCCGTAGGACAAGAGACACATGAGCAAGACGGGACTTATCATCTCCACCTGGAGACTTGCGCGATGTAAGATTGGCACGGTCGTGTCGAGCGAATCAAGCGCGACTTGCAGAGTATCCCGGATTTCACGAATGGACAATGCTGGTTGTGCATGCAATTCCTGTGGCAATTCTTGAAGCAGCCTCGCATGCGTCAAAAGAGACAGCTCGAGAGGGTCTTTGATATGTCCTCCAGAATCAGGCGTTTGACCTGGCGCTGTTGAATCTGTATAGCCACTCGCGCTGCGCTTATCTCCATCTTGATCGAAAAACTGCGAGAAAGGCTCTTCAAAGACACCATTTGTTCCATTAAAGATCCAGTCCCATGAGACCTCCTCGCCAAGCATCTGATCGACTGGTTGGCCCTGTGACAGTGCGAGCGTTTGCATAGAAAGAGGCGGCAACATGGCATACTCAACTTGTGTCGCTCCTGGTGTCAGGCCCATATCTTGCCATGCATCTGATGGAGGTGCCATCGTCTGTACAGTTGACTGGTTCATCTGCTGCATTACAGGCGGTGAGTGTGAGGGTAGGCCTTGCGCAGGCGACGCGGGGTATGGGTTTACGCCATCAAGAGGAAACCCAAAATTGCCATAGTATGTATCGCTCTGTCCGCCTGGCGTTCTCGCAGCAGAGCCGGCCATTGCAGAGGGTGCTGAGACCATCATCGGCGGTGGCTGTGATGGTTGTAGAGGCGGTGACTGGCTGCGTTTCGATGAGCTAGTATCATCCTTGGAAGATGTCTGACGTCTCCGCTTGCGCTTGACTCCCGAGCTCGTCTCTGACGTTATCTGTGACGTCTGCTTAGGCGCAGCAGTAATCCTGTCCGCTTGCGCCGTCGCTGTTTCGTCTTGCTCGAGGCGCTGCTGATGCCTGAGCTTATGCCTATTCAACAGATCGTTCCTCGTAAATGTCTTGCCGCATACATCACATGCGACCGAGATGCCCTTGTGATTCAGCTGATGTCGCGTCCTACATAAACTCGTTAGCGCCCCGAAAGCACATGGATGTGGGGATGTCAATATAAGGTTGCCTTACCGATGTTCTGCGCGGCGATAGCGTTTACCGCATCCTGGATGGTCGCAAACGTATGTCGCTACCTTGGTTGCGTCTGATTCCTGCCCGGTCTCTACCATAGCTGCCCTCACCCGGGCGCGCAACGATTCGAGTCCGTTGATGTATTATTGACTGCTGCTGGGTGGATTGGAGTGAATGAGCGGGATGTACATACTTGAGCAGTACTTGACTTACGAACAGATGGACTAGCTGTTGTATGGATAAGAGAAGGTGACAGACTAGTGGACATGAAGGAGAAAAAGGGCTATAGACTGTCTATGAGCTCGCGAGGAAGAAATGTCCATACCGTGCCTAGCAGACCAAGAACAAGAGCCGTCGACCAAATACTATACAGCAACATGCGCTCGCCAGCTTGAATCTTGTGCCCGCATAGCCTCAGATAGAAGGCGACAGGCAGCAGTATACATATTGTATAGCACAGGCCGCTTCCCAGCAATGACATGACCCGGTCAAAGCTTGGACAGTAAATGCCTAGTAGCACAGGAATGCCATTGACGAGTAGTCGCACAAGGATGCGCAGACTCGATCGCGTCAGTGCACTGCTGCCTGCCGCATGGGCCACAACCACACGTTCATCCACACCCAAGAGCACGTCCACCGTCGTTGCAATGGGCCGCGTGTTGAGCGGCATCTTGGTCAAAGGCACGATACTAATCATCACCACAATCAGACAGCTGATGAGTTGTGGGTATCCTTCTGTACCAAGGATTGACTGTGTAATCTCATCCATGACTTGATTGCCAAACATTAAATATCCACTCACCGCCATCGCAAAATCCAGTACGGACGTGATGCCGTAACCTGTCTTGATGGCTTTGGCAAACTTGTGAGGGTGGCGCATATCCTTGTATACATTGCAAAAGACGCTGTGCGCCGACCACGGGGACATCATGAGGCCAATGGCGAGTGGTAGTCGACCAAGATGCTGTGGTAGCCAATCTGTGTGTGCTGGCATGAGCAGCGAACCAGGCGCAGTATGCTTGATAAAGCCATCTGCAATGACCACAAAAACAACGCTTGATGTTGCAAGGATACCCACAATACTCGAGATGCTGAGAATGGACAGTGGCACAAAGGAAGAGCCAAAAAACAAAAAGAAGCCAAAGATTTTAAACTGTGTTGCTGAGATGGTCGGCATGAGTGAGTGCAGGCCGTCGCCAAAGAGGACCACCAAGGCAGTACAGCTTGCCAGCAGTTCCATAGAAAAGGCAAGCGAGACATAGTATCGTGCGCGTGTGCCAAAAGCAGCATACGCCACATCGGCATAGGTCTGCAGCTCAGGACGATCTGCCATACATCGAGATAGCAGCAGCGCCGTATAAAGTGTGACAGCGCCGCTCGCGGCAAACAAAAGCGCACCAACAAGCCAACCGGCATAAGCGAAGCCTAATGGAAGACTCAGAATACCAATACCCATGAGAATGTTGACGCTATTGAAGACAGTCTGATAGATGGTCGAGCCGCCCACAATGTAGTCTTGATCCAATCGACTCACCCGACTGGCTTTGCGCAACAAGGGCTTATTTTCATCTATGCGCTCTAGTCCACCAGACAAGATTCCTGAGCGCTCGTGTCTTAGTGTTCGATCTTCGTCGGCATGCGTTGAGTAGTGGTAGATGTATGCTTCTTCTTCTTCGCCGTCCTCTTCGAAAGGTCTCAATATCGAACTGCGTGAATCCTCATAGTCTTGCTCGAAACTGGTTTCACCTTGCCAGTCAGAGTCTATACGATCAAGCCTTGGCCGATCAGCGATGCTTCCCTGCTGATACTGCGCTGCTGTTGCTGCCAGCGTTCCCGGCGAAGTCGACTCGAGTGCATCAGCGATAAAGTAGTTGCTACGCTGGAAACTCGCGACAAAGTTGACGAGACTGTTCGGAACTCGATCACTTGCGCCCGTCGGCGGTCTCTCGTGCGGCAACAACGACACCCGTTGCGAGCTATAGCTTGCCATACCCGGGCCTAGTGACTGAATCTCGTCGCGTTGACCATGCCGTGATGCGCTGCTGTATGGATGTGGAGCGTGTCTGTCAGACGCATCTTGGCCATCGTAGCGCTTCTGAGGCGATGCACTGTGTGGAATATTCATGCTTCTGAGGCCCTAAAATACGACAGATCGGGCGATATCGAAGGCCTCAGGGCCCAGTGGCCGAGGTGATACACGACCTCTTTTTGAAGCTGGAGAAAGATCTAGAGAGTTCAGTGTCGCGCGCTCTTTGTGTTTTTCCCCTTTTTCAGCGTTGAATCGTAAAAACAAAAACAGAAATGGGAATGATGACAGTGAGATGATGAGGAATGGAGGAGAAGCACGAGGATATAGCTTAAGCTACGTGAGATTGGATAAGGATGCTCTTGAATATCGGCACTGATTCGGCAGGGCCCACTCGCTTACGTAGACAATCTGAGGCAGCGAGGTTTAATGATTGCCCGCAGACCGGAGATAAGAAAATGCGCACATCAAATTCGGTCGCCGATGCCCTGAAGTCATCAAGTAGATGTGACAAGCGATGCCAGTTCTTCTTGTCTGAAAATCTCGGGTCATCATATCAATGACAGACACTTGGCATTTGTCTCTCAATACTCTGGGAACGCCTCTATCAGAGCATGTGACGGGCATGAAGAGCTTGACCGGCCGAGATGCTCCGTACATTGTTCGCCGCGTAGATAGTCCAGAGGACAGCTTGATCCGTCGTCGATGGCATTCAGCGCTTCATCTAAAGCTCCAGAAGGGAGGTGACAGAATCACTCATATGCATTGGCTTGAGCAGCGGTCGCCGTAAAGCTGAAGGTTGCCGATAAGCGTCGTCACTTGACAAAGTGCCTCTGCATACTCCAGTCGGAAGTTCCCAAGCCAATTCAGGCGTCGGCGCACTAGGCAAAGACGGGCACAGACAATCTGGGTTCGAGCCATACAACGTATGCATGGGTTTCTGTCTTTTGCGCTTGACTTCGCTCCGTACTGACAGCCGTGTTTGCCATAGAAGTGTATGAAGGTCAAGTAGGAAAGTGCTCTACGGGACTGCTGGCGGGAAAAGCGCTTTTATGTCTACATGGTTGCTTGCGTGATATGTCTTATCATAATGCATTTTCAGGCACGCAATCTCACTCGACCAGCAAGGTGGCCCACAACCAAATGGAGAGCGCCGTCAATCATGAAACCATGCTTAGTCTTGTCAGGGGGACTCAGGGATACTGATCGATCGAGGTATGTCTTCTCGTAGTGGCAAAGAGTCAAAATGGTCGAATGCATTATCGTGTTAATCTTGGTCGTGCTACCACCAAATCATGTACAGATACCAGACAAAGGCAACGATGCCCACCATCACCAGCTGCCACATTGCTTTCCTCAACTTGTCCAGCAGTGTCAAAGGGCCTCTGCCTTTGGCCTTCGCCCCTTCGCGCACGCGATGTACCGTTTCTTGATTGTCCAGCTCGCTCTCGAAAGTTGTCAACGGCAAATATGACCACCCGCGCATCTCCTTTGGTCCTTTGTAGAACTGGGAGGCACAAATCGCAATGATGGTCAGCAGCAGCAATACACCATAATTGATGAATAGAGGGAGCTGGCCGGGCAGCAGACAAAGATGCGTCTCGTACTCCTTCCCATTCAGCGCAACAAGTTGGAATCCAGGCTCCTGAATGCCCATCGTCCATGAGAAGCTCTTGACATTGATTTCATGTACCTCTGCCGATGGACGCGCATGAACATGATCGCAGTAATCGTGATCGTCGCCAGCGAAAATCAACGACGGCTGTACCTCTTTCCATATAGCGTCAGATGTTTCTGGAAGCAAGACGTTCTGGTATTGGTATCCACCTTGTATCAATATGCCTTTGCTAGACTCCCGCATCGCACCACACGAAGAGTCCGCTGGGCGATAGAGTGGAATGTGTGTAACAAGTAGTCTGGGCTTTGACGGGCTACCTAGACCAGACATGAATGCTTGAGCTTTCTGTGCTAATGCTGGCTCACTTGAGGTCAATGAGATGGAGTCGAGTAGCACAACCTGCCATGACCCTGCATCGAAAGCAACAGATGTATTCCCAAAATGCCGCACAAATCGCTCATACACTACTGGTTGCATGCCTGTCGTGATGCCAATATCATGATTGCCAGGCAAATTGAAGTATGCCGTGTTATCCACTTGAGCGGGGAAAACTCTGCGAAAGCGATCATACTCTGCAGTCCATGCCCTGTCGTCTGCCCATTCTCGACCGCCATCGAAGAGGTCGCCAGTGAAGATCGTTGTCTGTGGCTTGAGGATCTTGTGCAAGAGGCGGTAATTGCGCTTCATGTACAAGTCTGCATAAAATTGCGTAGCCTTGAGAGCCAGACCACGGCGCGCATACGTGTTCTCATCCACGAGCTGTGGATCGCCAATCAACACGAGACGGTGATCGGCAGTCGTTGTAGTCATCCAGCGCGACCAGGCGCAATCGGCAATGTACGATTTCCAGATATATGATTCCTGAAAGAAAATGGCAAGCACCCACACAAGACGTAGCACAGTGACGAGCGACGGCCGTAGTGTTCTGCTAAGCGTCACCTTGGAGCGCGACTTGGCCGTATTTTGTGCCAGACCTGCTGGGTGATGCGGTACATTTGATGAAGACATGAACTTGAACGACCGATCAAACAGCCATGTGTCTACTCTGCATCGAGGCGCCAGGCTTTGTCCTAAGTATGCGCGACTCCTCTGCAGCTGTCCCCGTCTTTCTTGTCGTTGTTGAATCCTCGAAATTTGTCGCAAAGAAAAAGCGCAACAAGTCTATGGCATAAAAGGGCGGCATTGATTAAAGGCTATAGCAATGCCTGCGAAGCTCCAGCCAAGACTTGTAGCCATCGGCTGCAATGCTTGTACCCATGCAGTCTCGTGGTCAAGTTCAGGCGAAATTGCATACGCTGCAGGCCGCACAGTTGCGCTTTACACACCTTCTCGACCATTTGGTGTTGACCAGACCTTGCTGGGGCACAGGGGACAAGTCACAGCCGTGCAATGGATCAATCGAGATACACTGGTGACCGGAAGTACAGATGCGACATTGCGACTTTGGCGGCGGCATGCGAAATCAGAGAACCGAAGGGATAAATGGTCAAGTCAAGCGATCGAGGCGCATAGCAAGTCTGTCTCATGCATCGTCTCATGTGGTAGCCTGGTCGCATCGAGCTCAATGGACGGATCCATTTTTGTGTTTCGATACGAGGAGGGCGGCCTGAGTGAAGTGCAACGCATCAGCTTCAGTCCCCTGATTCCGCTGACTCTTGCGTTGGCGAAGTTGCCTGGTTCAGACAGCTATGTCTTGGCCGTAGGCGGAACATCGACACAGATTGCGCTCTATGCGACATCGGGCAGCTCAATCGACACGCCCGTGTTTGAGCTCAAGACAAAGCTGGTTGGGCACGAGGACTGGATTCGATCGCTTGACTTTCTGCACGACGGTCAAGATCTTTTGCTTGCATCAGGCTCACAAGATCGCTATATTCGAATATGGCGCGTTATCAGAGCACGTCCGACAGATAAGGCCGCGTCAGAGCTGTCAGATACGCTCGCCAACCTGAGTCTGCTACAAAACAAAGCCTTTCCATTCACCAGTGGCCTTGATGAAGGTTGGGAAGCGAGCTTTGAAGCGCTCCTGGTCAGTCACGAAGACTGGGTCTTTAGCGTACAGTTCTCACGCACTGCGACAGGAGTACCTTGCTTGCTCTCCGCCTCAGCAGACTCCTCTGTCATCATATGGCAACCAGATGCTGATGCAGATATCTGGACAGTCAGTGCTCAACTCGGCATTATCTCCTCGAAAGGTGCAAGTACAGCGACGGGTTCTACCGGAGGGTTTTGGGGAGCAGTCTTCGGTGGATCCACAAGAGATGGTGGACTCCCTGATGCAAGTCAGATTTGTGCATGGAATCGGACTGGAGCGCTTCGACTTTGGCGACATGAGGGAAAGAGCGCGGATAGCACATTCTCGCGATGGCAAAGTGTCAATGCTATCGGCGGCCATACAAAACAAGTTCGATCCCTCTCGTGGTCACCAGGCGGCGAATACCTGCTCACCACGTCGCTTGATCAGACGACAAGGCTTTGGGCATGCAACAAGTCAAGTGGTTCATGGCATGAATTCGCTCGACCGCAAATCCACGGCTTTGATTTGCAAATGGTTCACGCACTGTCTCCGCATCGCTTTTTGTCTGGTGCGGAGGAGAAGCTCGTGCGTGTTTTCGAGGCGCCAGGCAGTGTATTGAATTTATTGAATCGTGTCGCAGGCTCGAATATCGAAGTTGGGTCAGATGCCGCAGATTCAGCCAATGTGCCTGCTCTTGGCCTGTCCAACAAGGCACTTAGTGCAGAAGACCTCGGATCGCATCTCGATCGCAGTGCCTTGGATGCTTCAGCTGCCGATTCAGAAGCTGATCAAGGCACGCTCCCGATGAGTAGACAAGTGCTCGACAATCTCTCTGCTGCTCCCCTGGAGGACCACCTGCAACGACACACACTCTTTCCAGAAGCCGAGAAGCTCTATGGCCATGGTTACGAAATTCAAGCACTGACAGCGACGCACGATGGACGCATTATTGTCTCTGGCTGTCGTGCCACAACGCCAGACCATGCATGTCTTCGCTTCTACGATGCAACGACCTATCGACAGCGCGCACAAGTCTATGGCCATACGCTGACCATCACACAGGCACGCTTCTCTTCCGATGATGCATTCTTGCTCAGTGTCTCGCGTGATCGTTCTCTGATACTGTACAAAAGGAATGATGCAACTGATGCAGGCTACGAGACTGCCGTCACTGTTAAAAAGGCACATAAGCGCATTATCTGGGATTGCGCCTGGTATCCCGATAACCTCACATTTGCCACCGCGAGTCGAGATGCCACGGTGGCGCTCTGGCACGTTGAGCGTAAAGGCGAGGCGCTATCGATCGTGCAGACGGAAAGTCTGGCATTAGCGTCTGCTGCAACGGCTGTAGCATTTTCTGCTGATGGACAATTAGCAGTTGGCTGCGAGGATGGTTCGATGCATGTATATACGCATGCTGAAGCAAAGACGACATTGCTTCTGAGCGAGCAATGTTGCGATGCAGCCATTACAGCCATTGGCTTTCATCCAAAGCGTCCAGATGAGCTAGCGCTATGCAGCGAAGATGGGTCTGTCCGTATCGAGCGTCTTGTCATATGGCCTTATTGAATGAAGCGCATGAAGGCCAAGACTAATGATCCAACACCGGCAATGAACGCAGCAAACCATTGCAGCATCTGGAACTTGACCGTCTCGAGTTGTGTGCGTATATTAGCAATCTCTGTATCAATCTTTGTGTCTGTCTCTCGAATCTTGAGCTCATGGACACTTGACTCTTCACGAATGCGGCCCTTTTCCAGGTTGAGGTCGAGCCGTACATTTGCTTGCGTCTTGGCAATCTCCTCCTTGAGCCGCTGCTTCAGCTTTTCCAAATCAGAGGTGATGCGATCTTGATCACTCTTGACGAGAGAATGGTCGTTCTTCTCGAGTGTCTGCAGCTCACTCCGTAGCTTGGCAAAATCGACCTTTTGTGTATACGTCGTCTTTTCCTGTTCTTCCTTTGATACAAGCGTCATTCTCAGCCCGTCAATGCTTTCTGAAATGACATCTGATAGAGCGCGCATGGCTGCTTGAGATTGCGAGGGTGAGAAGCCTTCGCTTTCGAGCTTTTGTACAAATTTGAGCGTGTCAAAGTGATAGCGTGGTTCGCGCAAGATTGGTGAGTGGGAAAAGGCGCGGCGTGTCGGTGTCGCGAGTACCAGACGGCGCGCCATAAGCGCTCTTGAGGCCATACCTGGCCCGATGCGAGGGATCTGCTCAGAGTATGCTGGCTGCAATTGCAAGTGTAGAGATGGTGATTGCTGATGTCGCGCTCCGACTTTTAAAACAACACACAAGACTTAGAAAAGCTTGCTAGATCTATTGCCGTATCAAGGCTCGCTGAGCTTAATTGAGCTTACTCATACGCTACCCATGGCTGCAAATGATGCGCTCTTCAAAACTATCATCGACATCACAACAAAAGGTGAGCATAATGCTGCTATTGCTGCGCTAGGCTGACACTCGTTTTCCGATAGGCGCAGGCAGCTTCGTTGATGTCTACTACAAGACATACGATACAAATCGACCAAGTCTATCACGCTTCTATCGACCAATGTCGCGCATTATCTGGAATGGCAACCCTATGGCAGGATCAGCAGCACTGAGCGAATTCGTCAATAAGCTGCCCTCAACAGAACACGAAATACAAAGCTACGACTGTCATCCACTTGTCTCAAGTAATGCGAATGCAGGAGAAGCACCGGACATCATGCTCATTGTAAGCGGGAGCGTCAAATTCGGTGGTGAACCACAAGCGCGTGGGTTTAGCCAGAGCTTCAATTTGAAGCAGGATCCAGAGAAGCTGGGAACATACTATGTCGACTCGGATTGCTTCCGGCAGGTCTGTCTGCCGTGATGCGATGGAAATGGAATCGATCTCGAGCAGAAAAATGGGCATAGCATAGCGAATGAAGGATCCGAAAGGACAATTTGTATGTACAAAGAATTGATTTTGGGCAGGAGTCAATTCGACTGACCCGTTGCCATTTGCTGCATGGTATCTTGACATACACATCGTATACTGCGTGTCACTGCCACACATGCTCAAACGAAGATCTTGAGGAACTCGTAAATGAACCCGCCAAAGATCAGTGTGCCGACAATTGCTAAAGCCATTAGCTCAGTAAGTTGATTATGGCGTTCCCATACCGATCGTGAGCTTCTGCGCTGTAGAGCGCTTTGTCACTTCCTTCTTTGCTACCTTGGCTGCGCTCTCAGGCCGCTTGCCGCGCTTCTGGGCTTCCTTTTTGGCAAATGCCTCATTCGCTTGTCTCTGGCGGGCTGATTGAGTCTTGCCAGACATGCTAGATGCTTCTGAAAGAATGAAAAGAACGGGTATGCTAGTGGTGCGTGTTGGCTTGTTTGGCGTTTGGGTTTCTGGCGTCTCGGGAAGGGAAAGAACGAGATGGGCAGGCGCAGCTATTCAGAAGGGGTACAAGAGTACTATTGTCATCATGAGGACCCCTCATGTTCTACAGATATACAAGCCTCATCTTATTCTACATGCGGAGTCTGTCCTAGCTTTTCGGCCTTGGACTGCAATGCAAACCAGCGACTGCGACACTGACGCTGGGTCTTGCCCGGAATCTGCTCACTGATACGTGCCCACTTCTTCTGGAAGAAGACAGTCAACTGTAGGAGCTGTTTGTCTAAGGCAGGCGTCCAACGACCACGCACAACTTTGGGGTCAAGCGCTTCAGTCCAATGCGCCTGACATTGCTGTCCTGATCGCGGCGCTTGCAAAGCACGCCCAATAACGGACCACGGTATCGGTTCATCTTCATGTCTGGCAAGATGCGCAGTAATGAGGGCTCGCAACTCACTGTCATCTTGCTTGGTCCATAGACCTATTGTCATGCCAATTTTATTGACAGGTCTGGCACCAGGCGGCGGTGTTCGCAGGGGTCGTGGAGGTTCTTTGATGATCCGTTGAAGCCTAGGCATGCATTGAGATGCGGAGACTTCAGCAATGTCAAGTTGCTCTACAAGACATGCTTGTTCACTGAGCGGCGATTTGAGCTCTTGCTGTGATGGCAGAGCATCATGCTTTCGTGGTAACCGAGGGCTCGTCTCCAAGCTCGAATTAGAAGAAACATGAGACTCGCCCGACCGGCCAGTGATGTCTGTCGCCGATGATGAACAAGAAGTTGATTTCTGTGCATGCGGATATGCCATGTTACGCGTTAGCGGAGGAGGCCGAGGAGGTGATGCAATCTGTGCATCGATGAAAGGGACAGTGCTTCCGCTGTGTTGGCGTTTGAGACGAGGAGAGTATAATATAGGATGTGATTCAATGCGACCATGGTTTTGATGGCAATGGTGTGGCTGCCTATGCACTCTTTGCGTACTTCGCACATCGTGTTGGCAAGTGAGCGGTGGTACTTGCTCTGCTTCGTAAGGTGGGGTGATGAGCTGCGTTTGCTGCTGATAATGCAGCGGCCATGCATTGACGGCTCGCGCCGCCGCGTCAAAAAGCGCTTGATTCGTCGATGGATGCTCAACGGAAGCACGAAACTGCTGTTGCGGGTAAAGCTCATATGGCGTTGGGATGAGATTCAGATTGGTCTCCGACAACCATGGCTGGGCTGCCATTCTGACATCTTGCTGAATACTGTCCGGCGGACCAGAACTGGATTCTTGTCGCTCTTGCTGTCGATATGCTTGATGCTGCTGAGGAAAGTACCAGCTCAACTCGCGCTCAGAATGCGGCGGTGGTGACATGAGTTGCCCATTTGAAGATTGCGGACTAGCATACGTGTCGATATTGTTTTGATTGTATAGTGAGTTGTGGTACGCTCGTTGCGAGTAGAATAGTGCGGCTGGAGGACACTCGTCGAGCGGAGTCCACGGTTGCTGCGCCAACAGTTCCGATGACGCCAAGTCGTCTGCGGACTCGTTTGGCACATACCGTTGGATACGACCACTACTATACATGGCTCACTTCAGCAGCAGCGCCGTCGCCGAGCGACTCGATGATAGTTCGAGCAGCAGCGCTTCTATCGTGTGATGTAGATGTCAAACAACCAAGAAGCAAAGCTATCGCGTGGAGCGTAAGGCCCAAAGGTCATAGCAGCGAAAGAAGGAAGCCCACTAAGATTGGGTGCAAAGGCCGATACTCTTAACATCAGCAGAGCACATCTGGGGGTATAGGCAAGACACCGTGACCACTTCCCAAGGGGTTCTCCTTGCGAGCAGAAGGGACCACCGTCATCATTTTTCCGCCGAGGACAAGATTGCATTTTAGGTGTTCAACAGCACTTTGGATCTCTGCAAGCAATTTGTGGCCTGTGCATCAAGCTGAGCAATAGTCCAACAGGCAACAAAAGTGACAAATAAAGGGGCCATACTATGAGTACTTGGGTCGGTCGTTCCCATAAATGCTGTCCTGTTCAGATGGGCTACCATCTAACCAAACAGACTTCTCGAAATTGCTCAAAACGGCAAAACTGTCAACTCGCTTCAGCCACAGAAGCTCGCTTACCCTTGATTCGGAAGCCATCAGCCTGCATTGAAGTGGATGCAAGCGCCAAAATCTGACAGGGATGATAGGCGAACATAGACCAGTCCATCAGCTTGACGATTTCAGATCCGTGTCTGCGACATACCTGGGTGGCCGACGGGATCTCACGGCAAGCTCGAGCTGCTGCACGGTTCCTGCCACTCGTCTAGTACGACGTCTACTCGGCTCACTTCAAATCAGAGCGTCGACCAATAGTCCTCAGAGCACAAGAGTCCTTGACCACTTTGTTAACATTCTCTTACTAGCTTTAGAAGTATACAATCGTCGCCAAGCTTCAGTGATCTGGCTCTGTTCTGCTCAACAAAATCCGTGGAGCTGGTCAAAAGCTGTTCAGTTTGCATTTTTTGCACCAAAAGCTCTGACAAGCCTTGAAGGCATCACGGCTCAGCGTCTGCCACCTCGCGGGTCACCTGGTCTACGCTCCATCTCATGGCCTCGTCCAAGACACTGCCAGCACTCAATATCCTCAGGCAGAACGGCAGATCGATCAAAACATATGAACACGGCACAGAAAATGAGACACTTTTTCCTGTTTTAGACATTTTGTGAATGATGAGCTGCAGCACATGGAAAATTCGTTTGCACAACACAACGACCCGAGGCGACAATGCTAGACGGCAGCAGATGAGGCGCTCGGCATCTTTGCAGGAACACTCTGTATGATCGCTTCCGTTGATTGCCACTTCGAGGCAAAGCCGAATGCTTGGCAGACGGGCTCCTCGCAGCATAGGCTTCAGTTTGGAAACGCTTATCGTTGGCAGCGCAATCAATATCGTCTATACAGAGATGTTAGACCGAGAATGCCGCGAAGCTGATCTGTGATTGGAGAAAAATCCGTTCGGCGGTGTCAGGCATACTCAGCACAGCAATTGCCCGTGCCGAAGCCAATATGGTTGCACATGAAGGGCTTGACGGGTAGCAGCACATTACATGAGCGATGCCGAGCTTTGTGGAGCTTCCCGTCCCAGTCAAGACCACGTTGGACTCTCGGGTCTCTGTAAGTGACGACAGACCATGCTTGTATATTTCGACGTTGTTTCACGGCAGATCGCACAGTCTGTACGGGTGGTGTGAGGTAGAAATTTACCAAGAGGGTGGCCACGCTTGGAGCTGGGGTTCCGGTCTCAGGCCAGTCTTCTCGCCTAGCGGGTCAGCCGCGAGTCGCGACTGTCGATTTTCATTTTCTAAGCGGCCGCCGTCTCCGCCAGTCTGAATCGGGTCACTCGAGTGTGCTGAATTAAGAGGACCGGTGCAGAAAAGCCATCTTCACAGGCAACCCCCTTCGCACCAATGAGGACAGCAGCCAGAAATGACTTTTTTTGCCGTTGCTGCAAAATCAAAATTAGCCCGTCTGCGCTGCATGAATTTTTCGCGGGAAAAAGCTCAGCGTGAAAGATACACAACTCCACCGGCTCGAGCTTCTCTTCCACTCTGAGCATTTCGATCGATACATGAATGACTCTGAGCTCGGCCGACTCCCTTCTTGAGACATCGCGCCTTGGCTGACTGAGGCTCAGTTTCACTTTCTGAGACCCGAAGGCTAGCACTGCAAATTGAAAAGTAGGTCGCTAGTGTCATTCGAGCTCATCACAAAAAGTGATATCTCACAATGCCGGCAAGCAGTCTTTCAGGCAATCATGGACGGCCTGTCTACGGTCGTCTATACGAAAGAAGACATTGTGTTCGTGTAGCTCAACGTGCGTACGGGAAGTATCGTGATCTACCTAGGATTGGTGCTTGATTCGCAAAACTCTGCACGCACGAGTCTGAACAGCGATCACTGCTGTCATGACATTTCCTTCAACATGTCATGCCAAAATCGTGCTTTCGACCATTGGCTGCTATCATCGAGCAATTGCTCTGCAATAGGCTGCAAGCCTTCACACTACTTTTCCGTTTTAAGCCTGACGTGATTCCGTCCCGTTGGTGCAGATTGCATGGTGGACCACTGGTGGTGCAATCTCTGTACCTGTGCCGCGGTTCTCGCAGCTGATTGTCACAATTTGCTAGGAAACTCGAATCGCAGGCAGGCCCACCTGGGCCGCTCAGCTTAATGGTCTCTCGCCCGTTGTCTCACTACCAGCTTTCTGTGGTGACCTACTCGGCAAACCTACCCTTAAAATTTTCGCGGTAAAATTGTCTGCGAGATCACAGAAACTCCCCTGCTGCCTTGACGCTCTGCCGCACCGCCCAGGCAAGCGAATGGCGTCTGGTGAACGCCATCTCAATTTGACATCGATCACATTCGCATCAGCCGTCGCAAAATATGCGGCGTCAAAGAAGAAGTGGCCATTTTTTGACATGTCTTACATGATGGCCCGTTGCATGTGCGGGATCTCCACTAAGTTGGACAGGTGCAGACAAGCTTGACAACGATCGAAGGCGTGTCTTTGTATAAAGACATCAGCTATTGCTCTTATTTGACTTATCATCACTTATTCGTCAAGCTTCGGTCATACAATATGCAAACCGCGGAACAACCTCAACGTCCATTCTACATGAGCATGCCAAAGTACCACTCATGGTCAGGCTATCAGACAGCATCCATGACACCCGAGCAGGCCTACACTCAAGATGGATACTTCTCAATGCAGGCGTATCAGGAGCCAACACAACCAATGTTCTCGCCATTTGCTTACACGCCTTACATGGAGCCCATGTACCACCAACACCCGATGCAACAATGGCAAGCTCAGGGCTACTACACATCTGCACCCATGGTGACTCCCGTCTCAGCACCTTCTGTCTGCCATTGTGCTAGCGGGCATGTCACGCCTGCAGTCCTTGGGTCGCCATTGCAGCCGGCAACGCCTCTTTCTATATCGCCGCGATCTGTAGAATTCGATACGGTACAGGATGTCAGCTTCGAATACTTCGACGCTGCACTACAGTACCAAAATGATCTCTGCCTGCCTCTTGCGGAGGAGCAGCTGACTCCCACCGAGGAGATGGTCATCGGTCTCGGCATCAGCTTCAAGGAATCCTCTGTCAAGGTCGAGCAGCAACTCAACACCCCTCCTACCACACCCAGGAAGCTCTCTCGTGCCACCTCCACAGACTCGCCCGTCATCCGCCGCAAATGGACGGCGGAGGAGGATGAAGCCCTCGCTGATGCTGTTGCCAAGTATGCCTCCTGTTCGCAAAAGTGGAAGAAGGTCGCTGCTGCTGTCGGCAATAGGCATGCCAAGCTATGTGCCAAGCGTTGGGACTACCTCGATCGCACTGCCATCAAGGGTGTCAAGCGCGGTCGTTGGACGTATGACGAGGACGTCGTCCTGTCTCAGCTTGTACAGGATTGGACTGCCACGCGTGAGGGCAAGATCAATTGGAACACCATTGCGTCGCAGCTACCACGTCTGCGCAGTGGTACACAAGCACAGGCTCGGTACACAGAGACTCTTGATCCTTCGATCAAGAAGGGTTGGTGGACACCTGAAGAGATTGTCGCCCTTCAAGCCGCCATTGAGCGTTTCGGTACTTGCTGGCGTCAAGTTGCACAAGAGGTGCCTGGTCGCACACAGCGCCAGTGCCGTATGCGCTACCTCGCCTTGGCAGGCTCCGTCAGCGAGCCAGAGGAAGAGCTCCTTCACTCAGAGAGTGCCTAGCCTTTCGGCTTGGTGATTTGATTACGGGTTGTAGCATTTGTAGCGTTGGCGTCGTTGTAGATATTCATCTGAATAATTTTTATGCTTTCTGCAGAAATCCGCGGGCTGCAAGCTTCTGACCTCGCTGCGCGTTCGTGTAAGCTCGACATTGTCCTCAACGATGTCAGCTTGAGCTCATCGATCGAGCCCGAAAACCTTTCGATCACACTTGCCAGATTGTGCTTCCCAAGACGTCAGACCATGAAAGCCGGAAGGGCCGCTGCAAGCTCTGAGCCGCTCATCTGCTTCTTCTTCTATTTCTTCTATTTCCATCTTATGGCTTCCTTGCACCTCGCGATTGGTGTCGGTTCTCGAGGTTTCCCGATCCACATTTCTATCCGCTGCGCTACGGGAAGGTATATTTTGATTCAACGGCGATGACATACCAAGGTATCCTGCCGAAATTTTTGATTGCATTGCAATTGCCGCACTTAAAAAGATGAAGGCCGGCTATCTATGCTTCTTTACTTTCTTGCGGCTTTCAGAACACGTTGCGCCCGCCATCGTTTCCGTGTGACATCAAAATTACCTGAGTGTGAGCGGACCCTGACAAGTCGCATGAATTGGAGCCCAAGCACTATCCGCGTCTCAGGATTCGTGCTTGGCATTCTGGCCAAGCGACATCCAACGCATGGCAAATAGACATCACATCACAAAGTACACGATGTGTTCCATTGCTTCGAACATAGAAATAGAGTTTCGTCATATTGAATTGTATACGCTACGCTGCACCGCTTGCAAATGCTAGAAATCAACTTGAGAAACAATTACTTCCTCGCCTTGACCTTGCTGCAATCTTGCCAGACTTTGATATAATCTACGACCATCTCATCCCGGCCATTTGCCCAAGTGGGCAGCCAAGCATCGCGTGCATCGTACATAGATCTCATCGCACCAAGCCTGTATTGCCCGTCCTGCCATGGCTTGTCAGGGGCTCCAGGCGCTTCACTAAAGTAGCGTCCTGCTGAACCAACAGCAATGTTGAGAATAATGTAGAATTCCTCGTCAAAGGGCGCTGACAAGTTGCTACTCTGTCCTTGCTGGAAAAGTGCGCCTTGCTGGAAGTCCATTTGCAACACCGTGCGAACCTCTTTGTCAATGTAAGTCTTGATATAGTCTTCCGTCCAGATCATGCCGAAGATGTGATAGTCTTCGCCAAGCGCTTTCTGGTGCTGCTCGAGATGCGTATTGGTACTCAAACCTGTGTGAATGGCAGAATTCATCACATTGTTGCCGAGCGGAAGATCCTGGAGAACGTAGGTGTAATTGTTACCACGCAGCTCAATGATATCAATTTCGCCAGAAAATGGCCAGCCGCCATATCTGTTGGTGATGGGAAGCATCCAGAAGGCAGCCCACAGCCAGTCGCCCTGTGGCATCTTGGCGCGCATCTCCATCTTGCCGTACATGAATGAAAACTTGTCCTTTGTCGTCAGACGCGCTGACTTGAAGGGGTTGATTGAGCGGCCTTCTGTGGCATTCACATAAGCGACACATTGGTCTTCAAGCCCAGCGCCGAGACTCTTGGCTGTGCATTCGCCAGTTGCCGTCAAGTTGACGATATCGCCTTCCTTGTACTGATTCGGGTCGTTCAAAGTAGGCTTGATGTGTAAGGCTCCGTTCTCGACCCAAGAGTTCGCGGGATCAGCTGTCGTCCATTCAAAAGAACCGACACCCCAGCCTCCGACGCCGACATCGTGATTCCACACGTTCGTGTCAAATGTGTCAAAGTTTTCCTCAAAGACCAAGCACCAGTTGTGTTTGTCATACTTGGCGTGCTCTAGATATGCAAAAGCCGCGGCCACAAGAAGACCAATTATCCAACCGGCCCAAATAATATAGTTCGTCCATTTTTCACTGCGCGGCTTCTTCCTATCCTTCCACGGCTTCTCGACGGGGCCTTTGATCTTGCGCGAAACAAACTGTGCTTGCCGCCGTCCGCCAAGTGCCATGGGCGGCATCTCCTGCATCGAGGATGCTTCTGAAGGGAACTTTTCATTGTAATCTACTGTGATGTCCATCGCGATGTGTGTCTGCTGGTGTACTCGAGCTGGATGGCCATGAGTGATTCTTTGAATGGAGCCAGAGTATAGAGGGAGCCCATACTGCGGGCCAGCTGTGCACTTTTGCCCATCTGCAAGTTGGCTGCCGTGTCGCAAGTATGGGATTCTTTTCGCGAAGAGGCCCAAAATAAAGGAGTGAAGCAAGCCAGCAAGAAGGGCTTTCAATCAGATATGCAGCGGGCCAATCTGGTTTCTGTCGAAGCATGCTATACTCGCAGTCTCATGTGCCGAGACTCACAAGAGCGAGAGTGTATGTGACTGCTCAAATTGGCTCCACAGCAGTGAAAGTCTGCATATCTTGTACAACCATATCCGGAAGTTCATGCCCAGATGATGATGAAAAGTCAAGATTATCTACAAGCTCTATGCGTCGAGGCTACGATGAATTGGACATGTGAATGGCTTAGTCGCATTGCTGCCACATCTTGACACTCTCGATAGACATGCCACGCCTTGATTCGTCAACAGGCCATGTTGGCTGCCAAGAATCTCTGTGATCCCAGAACGACTTGATGGCTGATGTTCGGTTCTGTGTGTCTTGCCAAGGCTTATTGGCAGCTGCTGGGAAGTATCCCTCTTGCAGGCCAATGCCTTGACTGCCCACGGCAACGTTGATGGAGAGGTAGAAGGATTGGTCAAATGGAGCATTGACGCCAGCGCCGAGCCAAGGATTGATGACATTTTGCCCCTCGAAGCCGCCAACGTCCCAAAATGTTTCCGTGGTCGGACGGTAGACTACCTGAGCGAGTCTGGAGTCGACGTAAGTGTAGATGTACTTCTCGCTCCATTCGACGCCAAAGGTGTGGTAGTCATCTGTCCATGCGCCCTTGTTGGCTAGTCTAAAGCCATTGCTCTTGTCGACGCGATCGTTGTCCTCTGCAGGACCCCAGTGAAAAGAACTTGTCAAGCGTTTTGAACCAGCCTTCGATGCTGGTAGCTTCTTCTTTGACCCGACGAGCTTGTCGTTGCCCATCGATTCCATGATCTTAATCTGCCCGGATTTTGGGAAGGGACCATAGACATTGTCAACAGGCTCAAGCGTAATGGCTGGCCAGAGCCAGTCGCCCTTTGGCATGCGTGCGCGCACTTCGACACGGCCGTATTTGATAGACAACGACTTTTTTGTGGAAATACGTGCAGATTTGACAGGATTGATGATGGAGTCAAGGGTTGAATTGGATGATGCAAAGCAGTCTGCAGCAAGTCGTGAGGTACAACCACTGTCGGTGATATTGATTGAAGAACCTTCAGACTGGTCCACAAGGTTGAGCGTCGGCACGATCAAGAGATGACCGTTTTCAATTCGCACATTCTCCTCAGTGTCATCGTAAAACTGGAAATCACCATTTCTGTAGCCGTTAAGCTGCTTATCCGCCGACCAGACATCTGTGTTGAATGTTGTAAAATCGTCTGCTAGTACGAGGCAGTACTTGTGTGTCGGCACCGCGACATAGCCAGCGTAGACGTAGTAACCTGTCAAAAGGACACCGATGACCAAGCCGACAAATGGCAGCGCCTGCGCAAGTTTCTCTGCGCGACCTTTCTTCTCGTCAAGCCATGGTTTCGGTACTTCGCCGCGATTGCGTGTCGACCGCCGGCGAATGGCAGGGCCCGAGAACTTCTCGTTGTATGCAGATGATTGTTCACTACCAAATGGCGCTGACAGGCGACGCTCAACGATGATGGCGCTTGGCGTGATTTCCTCCATAGACAGAGTCGTGCAGGAAGATGAGCGATGAAGCAGAGCAAGATGTATTGACAAGAAGGAGTGAGAGCAAAACTGGCGCGGCAGGACGCTATTTTAGCAAAGGCCAATCCGCACGCGGCAGAAGCGCGCTGAAACTACAGCAGTTGGGAGTCACCCATACTTGTCCATTGGGACAGCTCTTCAGGGATGTGAACCTTGTCGGCTAGGCATGACTTGGCGCGATTAGTTTATGGGAGCAATTGCGCCTCTGTGCATCGAGCCAGCAGTCAAGCACAGAATCGAGCACGCCAGCTAGCTGTTCAAGCCTCTCTGATCACACAAGCAAGTTCCCGATCCAGGCAGAACAAATAAAATAAGAGTTTGTGACACATCACCTGACGATTGGCCGTTGAGCGGGATCTTTTTTCTTGTGTGGCGCGCCACCCGGACTGCCAAATTTTGGTGTCTCTCGCTTGGAAGATGTCAGAATGTGCAGGCAGAGATGCAGATGGCAGCCATCAAATATGGAACCACCACTTGCAACAGAGCTGAGAGCAAAAAACTACCCAAGGAAGCTATACACCTTAAGACCTTACCTACAATGCTTGACGTCGCCCGGAAGGCTGACAAGTGCTGCATGACTTGGCGAATGCATCTTGCTCGGCTGTCGCTAGCCTCATCGCATCCTCAACGGCTCTAGTGTCTGAGTATGGGTGAAGACACACAAGAAACACGGCCAGCCCGCTATCTAAAACTCAGCTCCTGCCACTCTCTCTTGTTGAAACCTATCATCATCTTCTACTCTCTTCGCTTGTCGACGCTTGCTATCGAAGGCCATCTTGAACGCTTTCGCGATGGGCTTCGGATCCTACTTCAGACGCTCGAAGCGTGATGCCGAACTAGAGGCCGAAAAGACACAGAGCGCGACTGTCGCTCATGGCACACCGTCAATCATCTCGAGTAGTGCTGCTGCGACGCCGCGAACACCAGGCTCACCACGAACACCGGGTACCGGATCAACAGCTGCCTCGAGCATTACAGATTCTTCAGGTGCAAGAACACCATGGCTCAAAGCAGTCGATAGGCCAGACTTGGTCGTACGGCATATTCACAAGCAATGCAAATCGCGTGGTTGGGTTGGGGACGTAGCCACCACTGGTGTGACTGTGCGTACCGCCGGCGAGTCCTTCCTGTCTTTCCCACAGATCAACGAGGAGGAAACTGAGCGCATCAACTTGGCAAAGATCGCACAACAGCTCAAATGCGAAGTTCTCATCGTGGCCAAGACACGCTTGTTCACACGAGTCATCTCGCAGCTACTGCCAACAGCGGATATGATGCGTGTCGACGACGACATCAATCTTCAAATTATCGACACCATTGAAAACATCGACCAGGTGCGTCATGGACACTTTGCTGCGCTTGTTCGCGAACCAGGCTTGCTTCTTGTTTGGAGTAATGTCGTTGCCTCAGTGGTACCACATGCTGAGCGCATCGAGGAGCGCCTCGTACACACTCTCTGGGACAGCAACACGAAGAAAGCCTTGCTGCCAACCGTGGTTGAGACTTCAAATGAGGTGGAGGACGTTGACCTAGAGGCTGCGAGAGATGTCGAACAACGGCCGAATTTGATCATCGTCTCTGCCCTCATCGCATGTGCCATTGTTCTTCTCGCCTGGTTCGTTGCCGTCAACATCAAGAAACTCGTCATCGAGATTCGCGTCGATGGCGGCATGACACGTCTGGCGCTGCTGGCTTACGTGCCTTTCACTTACCTCTGGACTTCCTTCTTTGCAATCGTGCTCACTGGTTTCCTCTTCCAAGTCTTTGGTCCTATCTCACAAATGAGCAGCAACTCGCGCTTCTACTCTGCCCTGCCTCCCAAGCGTTTGACTGAGAATCTTCCGGACATCACAATTCAGTGTCCCGTCTACAAGGAGTCCCTCGACCAGGTCATCATGCCCACTGTTGCCTCACTCAAGATGGCTGTCGCCACTTACGAGTCACAGGGCGGGCGCGCATTCTTGTTTTTCAACGACGACGGTATGCAGCTTCTGGATGACGAGGAACGTTCTGCTCGTCAAAAGTTCTACCAGGCCAATGACATTGCTTGGATTGCGCGTCCAGCCCACGGGCAAGATGGCTTTGTGCGTGCGGGACGGTTCAAGAAGGCTTCCAACATGAACTACTGCCTCAACATGTCTATGCTGGTTGAAGATGAGATGGACGCTCAGGAGGAGACTGGCCGCGAGCTAGACCCACATGCTGCGCTCGAAGTTGCTTTGAATAAGTCAGAGTCTTTTGGTCCTCGCGCTGAAGGTGCCGGAGACATCCGCGTCGGTGAGCTCATTCTCTTGATTGACTCTGACACACGTGTACCCAGCGACTGTCTCATCGATGCTGCTTCCGAGTTTGCGCTCTCGCCCTCTCTTGGTATCCTTCAGCACGCATCTGGTGTCATGCAAGTCACACACGATTTCTGGGAGAACGGCATCACCCACTTTACAAACGGAATTTACTTTGCCATTCGTTATGCTTGCGCTTCTGGTGATGCTTCACCATTCGTTGGGCACAACGCATTCCTCAGATGGAGCGCTATTCAAGAAATTGGTCAGGAAACTGTACAAGGTTTGAAGCGATACTGGTCAGAAGAGCACGTTTCGGAAGATTTTGAAATGTCTCTCAAGATCCAGATGAAGGGCTACATTGTCAGACTTGCCGCATACTCAAATGGTGAGTTCAAGGAGGGAGTGTCGTTGACCGTTTACGACGAGTTGGCACGTTGGCAAAAATACGCATATGGCTGCTCTGAGCTTGTGTTCAATCCGTTCAAGGATTGGTTTCGTCGCGGGCCCATCACTCCAATCTTCCGCCTCTTCCTGCGCTCCAACATGAAGTCATTTGCCAAGTTCACCATGATGGCATACATTGCCACATACTACGCCATCGCCGTCGGTGCAGGTCTCACCATTATCAACTACTTTGTCATGGGCTGGTTCGCGTCAAGCGTTGATCAATTCTATGTCCAAAGTTTCGACCTCTTCGTGCCCATTATCATTGTGTTCAACGTCGTCTGGCCATTTGTCAATGCCTTTTTGCGATTTCGTGTCAAGGAAGCCAGCTTTTTCAAGGCACTCCTCGAGAATTACAAGTGGGGCATCATGATGTCGGTCTTCATGGGTGGTCTCTCTATTCACTTGACAACGGCTCTTCTTTCACATCTCTTCTCCATCAACGTCAACTGGGGAGCTACAAGCAAGACACTTGAAAATTCATCCTTCTCACGAGAGCTGCCGAAGATCTGGAAGCAGTTCAAATGGCTGTATGTGTTCCTATTCCTTCTTGTGGCTATGATGATTGCGATTGCATTCGCGGTACCACAGGACTGGCGCATTACGGGTCTCGTGCCGACTATCTGTTTGGCATGGCTGATTGTGACACACGCTCTGCTGCCGGTTGTGCTCAACCCGCAGAGTTATTTGTCCGAGCTGCACAACTAGTTACGAAGCTGATCTTCTTTTGTTCATATAGCGCAGCACATATAGAATCGCGTCAAATAATACTATCGCAATCGCAGCTCTGCGTGTTTTACCATACTGTCTTTGCCATGAACCAAGCTGATCCAGCTTTGGCTGCGATTGTGCTTGCAACGTGTTCGACTTAGCCGCTTCCTCTGTCTGAAGCGAAAGAACCAGGTCGACAAGTGTACAGCTTAGCCCATCCATCATTTGCCGAGCACCACATTATTTCCCTCCGTCTTGCACATTGTCGCTTGCCGCACCGTCTGTTTCCCCTTAATTGCAAAAGTCGTACAATTTGCCAGGCGCAACAAAAATCCGAAATATTTTGGGCTGCATGATTATGGGACCACCACACTGCCTGTGCCGCCCAAATGATGCTTGCCACTGGCGAAGGAATAGCTGCAGCTCTCATCCATGCTGATGTGTTTGCCGTGCATGTCGCTCAACTTATGGGCCAGCGTAAGCTTGGGCACGCTCACTTTGCGTATATCGCAAGCGTAGCCCGCTGACAAGCTGTTTCGATATTCTAGCTTCTTGCTGTCTGTTCTACACCGATATGGGTCTGCTACGTTGGAAGACGAAGAAGGCCACGGCCGGCGAAGAGGCAGATGCGACACATGCTGATGAAGAAGCAAAGCCGACACTTCGCAGTAGACCTGCGCTGTCGCGCGCTGCGACATCATTGCTGCCAGCCTCAGCAGACGATGAAGAGACTGCTGAATTCATGCTACAACACATCTACGACTGCTGTATACGCAAAGGCCTCGTCAAAAGCGCCAAGGAGAATAGCGACATCGTTGCGATACGGACGACCTCCGTGATTTGCAGACCATCAAATTCAGAGAAGAAGCACGACACAAGTCTCTTGATATTGAGCAAGCTTCCACCCGCAGAAGTGTTTGCGATCCTCTCTTTCGACCTGCCCGAGTTGATGCTTGGACGCTTATCGCCCATCGCCAAATTCGTCCTTCTCGGCGACCGTCAAGTTCCCATCATTGACGAATGCTCCCAAGTTGACACTGTTCCAAAATCACGCGATCACAATAGAATGGCATTCATCAGGTCAACTCGAAGTCTACTGGTATGGAGCGCTGATGTGCGACAATTCCTACCTTTCGTGGCCGAGATGGAGCAGGAAATGACAAAGTATCTATGGAACCCGGCGAACTCTAAATTCTCTTTCGCGACAGATGAGTTGAAGGGCAAGGTGGCAGTACAAACCAGTGAGGTTGAGCTTCGCTCTCCGAGTGAAAGCTTGGAGGACCTCGAGGCTGCGGAAATCATTCCACGGCGCAAGATCTGGCTTTGGCCGATCATTGTCTCGGCTACATTCCTCATTCTCGCGGCATGCGTTGGCACATTTGCGCGGCATCTCGTCTTCGAAGTCCTTACCGACGGCAATTATATCCGCTTGGCATACGCTCTTTGGATTCCACTCCTGCTTGTTTTTACATCCAGCATGGCCAATATGATTGTCGTGGCAGTTTGCATGGTGCTTGGACCTATTTCTCCTCTTCGCACAAACTCACAGCACTATTCCGGAGCCAAACCCGACCGCAACATGACACTGCCTTATCTGCCAGATATTACTATTCAGTGCCCGGTCTACAAAGAATCTTTAGCAGAAGTCTTGGTCCCTACTTTTGAAAGTGTCATCGAAGCCATCAAAACTTACAAGAGCCAAGGAGGGTATGCGAAGCTTTTCGTCAATGACGATGCGCTGCAAGTCATGTCTCCAGGCGAAGCACAGGAACGCAAGGACTTTTATGCCAAGCACAACATCTCCTGGGTGGCTCGTCCAGGCCACAATGTTGATGGTTTCGTCCGTGAAGGGCGCTTCAAGAAGGGCAGTAACTTGAACTTTGCGCTTCAATTGTCGACAGCTGTGGAGGAGAAGCTTGATGCTGTTCACCGTCACGCGCATTGGAACGATGAATGTGAAACCGAGGCGTATGAGGATTGTCTGGAGGAAGCTATCGCCGAGACCAATGGTCTTGCCTGGGCAGAGGGCGATATCCGCATTGGCGACCTCATTCTCATGATCGATTCCGACACACGTGTCCCGACGGACTGCTTTCTGGATGCCGCCATTGAGTTCCATGAGACGCCCGAGCTTGCTATTCTGCAGTACACATCGAGTGTTCTTCACGTTGCTTACAACTACTGGGAGAATGCTTGGGCCTTCTTTACGCGCATGATCTACTTTCACGTCACATACCTCGTCGCATCTGGCGATCAACCTCCTTTCTTCGGCCACAATGCATTCCTTCGCTGGTCAGCTTTGCAGGAAATTTCCTTCATGGACGGTGACCGCATCAAGTGGTGGTCTGATGAACATGTCTCGGAAGACTTCGAGATGGCGCTCAAGCTTCAGACTATTGGCTTCACGACGCGTCTTGCTTCTTACTGCGACAAAAATGATGACTTTAAGGAGGGTGTGTGCTTGACAGTTTCTGCAGAAGTTCTTCGTTGGCAAAAGTATTCATTCGGCATTTCAGAGATCGTCTTTCACCCACTGAAGGACTGGTTCCGCAGAGGTCCATTCACACCGCTCTTCAAGAAGCTGCTTTGGACCAAGACCATGTCAATCTACGTCAAATTCTCAATTCTTGCTTACATGTCGTCCTATTACGCCATTGCAGTCTCTTGGATCTTGGCTGCAGCCAACTATTTCATCATGGGCTGGTTCCCATTCTACATCGACAAGGCCTACCTCAGCTTTTTCAGTGTCCTTGTCGCTTGTCTCATCATCTTTCCACTGAAGGATGGCATTGTCAATGCGATCGGCCGCTTCAGACGTCAAGAAGCAGGAATCTTTGCCTGCCTCAAAGAGCACCTGACATGGACCCCGCTCATTCTCTTCTTCTTCAGCGGACTCAGTATGCATGTTTCATGGGCTCTCATTTGCCATATGTTCGGCATTCCGATCTCTTGGACTTCCACAGACAAGACTCTCCAGGCAAGTTCATTCTACCAGGAACTTCCAAAGATTTGGAAGCAATTCAAGACTGTCTACTTCTACGGTGTCTTCTGGGTGCTTGTCATGATCGTTGGCGCGGTTGCAGTGCCTTCTGACTGGCGCATCACAGATCTTCGAGCAATCTTCCCCTTGGCATGGTCGGTTGGCTTCCACATGATTGTGCCATTCATCCTCAACCCACAGTCCTACCTGTCAGAGTCTGGGTAGCCAGCTTCAATAGAATAGCAATGACCATAGCGAAATGCATATGAATACGGTAATCACTGAGTAAATGACGTGCCATGAAACAAGGTAGCACGGTTCAGACTGACGTTCAACACAATTTTGCTTCCGTGCAAAGCGCGTCAAAGTCGATGATGGGAATAGCTGAATTTTACTCAAGCTGGGTGTGATTTTGCTATGTACCCGCACCTGCACCCGCACCCGCTCCGTCCTCGGCAATCTTCTGATCAGGAGCGTGACATATTCCTTCGACGAGGGAAGCACAAGCATCCAGGTTCCAACTTGTTGCAAGGATGCCTTTCTCATTGAAGGCTAGTCGTTTGGATCAAGTTCAGTCGGCCGTAATAGGTCAAGATCTTGTTTTGCTGTGTGGAAAGTTTGAGCTCGAATCTGCTGAGCACCGTTGAAACAGGCTTTCTACATCGGGCCGCTTCATCCGACTTTACCATGCTTCGTCCCAAAGACGAACGTCATACACGCGGCGACGGAACAGAGCATAGAATCCAGCACTTGCTCATGGCTCGCCGCGGACCTATGTCTATTGACCGGTATTGCTCTTGCAAGTTGGGCCTCGCATCTGGGCCGAGTATCTCCCGCATTGATTGATTGATTGGCTGTCAATTCTGCACCTCAAATTTTCGCTACTGCAGCAGCGCGCAGGCTCGATGCCCAAGGAACTTTGCTTGGCGATTAAGTCTTTTACCTGTCTGGCTCTTCTGCCGTTGCCATTTAATTTTGCGGCTTAACTCCAGCACCTTGGTAGCTTGAAGCCCTTTTCTGACCAGCCGTATCCACAGCTGGTAGAATGCGCTTCGCCACCAGAACTGCCAACGGCCGCCCCTCTATGGCCTTCGCAGGCGCAGCGCAGCCTATACTTTTGCTCCCGACTAGCTGGCCGTTGCAGCCATCACTCTAGCTCATTTTTACGCTTTGCATCTTTCCCGCCGCGTCCTGCAGAATACCCATAACGCGTTGCCGCTGCGCTGGCTCGTCTGATAGCAGCTATGGCTGGCCGTACAAAAGACATGCGATGCCCGCAAGCGTCAGTCACATCGAAACCTCTGTCACTCCTTCGGCATGCTCTTCTCATGGGCGCGCATTGCGCTCTCATGCGCCATGCTAGCGCGCGCAGCGCATATTTCCGACATGCTGCGTGATACGGACGAGCTTCAATCTGGTTACGCAGGAGGAGATCACGGTCTTGACCCTTCCGTCGTCGCTGGTAGGTGTTTCGTCAAACCATATTTCGACCACTAACGCATCAGGTCCGACATTCGGCATTCTCTGGCAAGCGCGTGTGAACGTATCAGATCAATTCTACTCAAAAATGCTTGTGTGGACACCACCACCTTCTACAGACACGGCCCAACAACGCCTATACCTTTTCGGCGAGCTAAATAACGTCTACGTGCTCAATGCATCAACAGGAAGCCTCATCATTCAACGCAACTATGCCACGGCCTTCCAGGCTGTCGACAGTGGCTGTGCCGATCTATCACCCAACGTTGGTATTACAGGCACGCCTGTCCTGGATGATGCTACCGGCACAATCTACTTCTGGGCCAAGACTTATCTCAACAATGTTAGAACCGGCGTTCGTGCTGATGGATTCAATGAAGCGGGACGCTACCTCTTCTTCGCCATCGATGCTCTCACCCTAGAACCAAGAGCCGGATATCCCAAGGACCCACAAGGAACACGCGCAGACAACAACAACAAGTTAATCTTCAATGCAGGTACTTCGCTTCAACGAACCGCCTTGATCATGAAGAACAACGTTGTCTATGCTGGGTTTGGCGGAAATTGTGACGCGCCAATTTACTATGGGTGGATTCTCGGCTACAATGTCGTCACCGGTCAGCTTGTCTCTTCCTGGAATGCTCAGTCCGGGCCTCAGTCCAACTACGGTGGTGGCATCTGGATGAGCGGTGGTGGTATTTCTTCAGATGGACGCAATCTCTACATCGCTTCTGGAAACGGCTATGGTCATGAACTGACAACCTATGCTGTGCGTTCTTCCACAAATGTTCCCGGCACTCTCGGACAATCTGTCGTCAAGCTCTTCATCAACGACGATGGTTCATTGAGGCCAAGTAACTTTTTCACGCCATTCGACTACACCAATCTCGATGCTGGTGACAAGGACTTTGGCAGCACGCCTTTTTCCCTTCTCGACCCAAGCGTGTTCAAAACTGGCAGCGTCGCAGCTATGGGCTTTTGTGCTGGCAAAGGTGCCGAGGCATACTTCATGGATGCCAACAATTTAGGCGGGTACCGTACCGGTCCGGGCGGTGCCAATGGTGTGCTCCAGGAGTTCCCCATCAATAATGCTGTCTTCGGTGCAATTGGTTCTTACCCTCTTGACGGTGGTTATGCCTATATCTGCCCGGTCGGTCAACCCATCACAGCCTATGCATTCAATCCTGCTTCCGGCAAATTCTCTGTTGCTGGTGCAACATTGGACAATGTTGCTGGACGCTCAGGCGCCAGTGGGCCGACCACTACGAGTTTCAATGGTCAACCGAACACCGGTATCATCTGGCAGACTGATGTCGAAACTGGTATGCTCAAAATCTACGAGGCTGTGCCCCGCGATGGTGTGTTAAAGCTCATTAAGATCTTCTCTGGTGGCCCAATGAACAAGTACCAAAGACCGGTTTTTGGTGACAAGAAGGCTTTTACTATTGGTCTCACTGCCCTTGTTACTGCATACGGTGCGCCAGTGAACCTTCCGCTGTCCTGTTCTGTTCTTGACTTTGGTGCCGTTGCCGTTGGTGCCAAGTCAACCCAGCAAATGCAATGTACTGCTTTGGTTGCAACAACCATTACCAATGCAACAAGCTCTAACCAACTATTTTCGATTGACGCTACTACTGCTAGCAGTCTCAAGGGTATGTCCTTGAGTGTTGGTCAGAACTTTACAGTGCCGATCATTTTCACGCCTGTCTACAAGTCAAACGACCCAAAGCTGAACCTCTCTTACGGTGTCACCTCACCAGGACCTGTTGCAGGCACAATCGATTTTCGCACAGTCAATTCAGGCAGCGCTAACAAATTTTCCTCCTTGTCACCAATCAACGTCAAGGGCAGGGTCAAGTCTCAGGCCCCGTTCCTGTCTATTGTCCCTGTATATCTCAATCTTGGTGGTGTTGTTCTCAGGGAAGGATCGACCCCAGCAGACAATCGCTTGACAAGCACTGCGACCTTGTCCAACGCCGGTCTCGATGACATGATTATCACAGGCCTGGCATACCGCATCGTCGATGATGATGCCGGAGAGGGCGATGATGACGATGAACCTGTTTTCTTGACCAATTACACCAGCTCGCCGTTTGCGGAGAATTGGAGTGTTGATGGCATGCCTGCTGTTGGTGATGCTATTGCGTCAGGTCAGCGAGTCTCGCTCGACTTTTCACTCGATCCTGATGAGGTGAATAAATACTACATCCAGTTCTACATCTACACAAATGCTGGTGTGGGCCAGCTTGGTGTCTCTGGCTCTGCTGATGACCCACCCACAGCCGTATTGGGCATTCAACAATGGAACAGTTCCGGTGTCTTTCTCAACAACACCAATGTCATGGACTTTGGCAATGCCAAGGGCAATGGCTCCTCGCCTGTCACCCTCCAAATGGCTTTGACCAATACCGGTGCTTCCTTGCTGACTGTCACAAAGTCCAAACCTCCTGGGGTTGGTGCCATTCAAGTCATCGGCTTCCCATTCCCCGAAGGTGATGGCATTGAGCCAAACGAGACACACTACGCCAGTCTCGTCTTCTCGCCGCCAATCGTCCCTCTCAATAGTCCTCCTCGTCCTTTCCAGGAGTCGTTTACCCTCAACACAGACGATCTCGACTTCGGCGTTCGCGACATTCAATTGATTGGCTCGGCGGTGTCTGATCAGAGAGGCCCATTGCTCGCCAACGGCACTGCCCAGTACCGTTACCTCGGATGCTTCAACCAGAACACACATCCGATCGTTCCACGAACCGTGCAGCTGATTGATGGTGGAAGTATGGAGAACGGCATGTGCCAAAAGTTCTGTTACGGCAAAGGCTACATCTACGCCACGACCAACTATTTCCGAGAATGTAAGTTCTTCAATTCTGCTCTCTTTTGCTAATACGACCAGGTTTCTGCTCCAACACTATTGATCCGCAGGCCATGAGCTATCTCCAAGATGACACATTCTGTGACTTGCCATGTGCTGGTGATTCGACGCAATTCTGCGGAGGTCAGCTTTCAAGAGTGTCAGTCTATGTTGATGTCACTCGCTATGACTACGATCACACCAACTCCACAGTGCCCGATGCGCTCGGTGCCTCTGGCCGTGGTGGTCCGCCAAAGACGATTGGCAACTACACATACCAGGGCTGTTGGATCGAGAATGCTGACAGGTTGCCATTCATCTTCTCGTCCGACAAGATGACACTGGAGCTCTGTGTCACCACCTGTGCAGGAAAGGGCCTGACCTACAGCGGTGTCGAGTACGGAGGCGAGTGCCGATGCTCGAACACCCTGCCACAAGCCTTTGTCAAGGGCAGCGATACCGACTGCACGAGCGCTTGTCGTGGCAATCCCCAACAGCCATGTGGTAGTGGTGCCAAAATCACCCTGTATGCCAGTGGACCAATCGTTCTACCTCCTCCGCCAAGCACTCAAGCTGCCAACCCAGCACTCCAGTATCTTGGCTGCTACAATGACGCCGTTAACATGCGAACCTACCCCTTCCGTGCGACCCTCAACGGTAATTCTCTGGATCTCTGCGCCGCAGCCTGTGCGAAGGCCGGATATGTATATAGTGGAGCAGAATACTCGAGCGAATGCTACTGTGGCAATGCTCTTCCAACGAGCGGTATCAGCACTGGTTGTAATATGGTTTGCAGCAGCAACTCTACTCAATTTTGCGGTGGTGGCGGCGCCATGAGTATCATCTTCAACACTGCCATCAATTCCACAGCTGTCTCAGCCTCTTCGAGTTCTGCAGTGCAGCTTTCAACAGCATCCATTTCGGGTACTGCAACCGGATCGGCTGCCATTTCAGCAACGTCAACGGTCTCGATGCCGTCGACGACAGGCATCGTTTTCCACAACCCGGCCCTTGTTTATGCTGGCTGCTTCTCTGACAGCGTCAACGCGCGCTCATACCCAAACAGAGTCCTCGTCAACAGTAACAGCGTTGACAATTGTGCAGCAGCGTGCTCGGCGGCCAACTACCCTTACAGTGGTACAGAGTATGCCTCCGAGTGCTGGTGTTCAAGTACGTTACCTCAGTCGACGACCAGTACTGCATGCAATATGCCTTGTTCGGGTGCAGCTGACGAAATCTGCGGCGGCAGCAATGCTCTCTCGGTCTTCCTCAATACTGCCTTTGTGCAACGATACAACTACAATGGCACCATTCCGTCAGGCTCTGCTGTCATCGATGGGTTCGCGTCAGTCGGTTGCTTCCAGGAAACTCCTGGTCGTGCGCTCAAGAATACGCAAGGACCACCGACAAATGGCTGGACCACCAGATCTTGTCTAGCTAAGTGCAACAGCCTCGGCTTTTCTCTGGCAGCAACGGAGTACGCGAATGAATGTTATTGCGATAACGCCTTTGACTACTCAGGTGGTGGCGGCACTATTTCCTCTAGCTGCAGTATGGCATGTGCTGGCAATACCACCGAGGTCTGTGGTGGAAGCAATGCAATCAATCTCTATCAGCGCATCTCGATCAGCACGAGTTCCAGTGCAGCATCTCCTTCTACTACATCTAAGGCTTCATTCGGCTCAGCCGTGTCTTCAACAGTTCCAGTCTCAGCTAGCGCTTCGTCGAGCTTGCCGACTGTCGTTGCACCATCGACAGTCACAACAAGCGCAGTCTTTATCTTATCGTCCACGTCTTCTTCGGCGACTTCTTTAGCAAGCCTGGCAGCAACATCTTCTAGCTCTCAAGCTGGCCCATTGCAGACACTCGGCTGTTACACCGATAGCATCAATGCACGTACGTTCGGCTTCAAGGCCTCCGTCAATAGCAATTCTGTGGAGTCTTGCGCCGCTGCTTGCTCTGCCAACAATTTCGCATACAGTGGTACTGAGTACGGCGTTGAATGTTGGTGTTCATCAACTGCTCCAAAGACCTCCCTCAGCTCCGCGTGTAACATGGCATGTTCGGGCAATTCAGCTGAGATCTGTGGAGGAAGCAATGCTCTGTCTGTTGTCACCGACACCCGATTCGTCTTGCGCTACAACTACAACGGCACGATTCCGAGCAATGCTCCCGTCATCAATGGATTTGCGTCTGTTGGCTGCTTCCAAGATGCGTCAGCCCGTGTGCTCAAGCGGCAACAGACGCCACCACAATCTGGTTGGACGACAAGACTCTGTCTCGCACGCTGCAGCTCTCTTGGATTCCCCTTGGCAGCAACAGAGTTCGCCAACGAATGCTACTGTGATAGCGCATTCGACTACAGCGTCACCGGTGGAGCGCTATCGAATGCATGTACAATGGCTTGCGCAGGCAATGGAACGGAATTCTGCGGCGGCTCGTATGCCATTAACCTTTACCAGCTCGTTCCGACCAGCTCAGTCACATCTGCATCTGCTTCAACGAGCTCTTCTGTTACTCCTTCAACGCTTCTGACTGTGACGAGCTCTTCTGCTGCCTCATCGTCAGCTGGCTTATTGACTTTGGGCACCTCGTCTGACAGCGTATCAAGCACGACTATGGTGAGTACGACAGCCGCCATTCTAAGCACTACTTCGCCAGTTGGCAGTAGTTCAAGCAGCTTGGCAGCCAGCAGTGCAGTGACAACGACCACTCTGCCATCCAGCAGTGCCGTGATCACGAGCACTACGAGCACTACGACAACCAGTATTACGAGTACAAGCAGTACTTCGACAAGCACGACAAGCACAAGCAGTACTACGACAAGTTCGACAAGCACAAGCAGTGCCACGACAAGTAGCTCGAGTCTTGCACCTAGCACTTCAAGCAGCAGTTCTGAGACGTCATCTACTATCATGCCAAGCTCTACAATCACATCTAGTGCGAGCCGATCTGCTTCGAGCAGTGCCTCGTCTGCGAGATCTTCAGGTCGCTCCTCGTCAGCAAGCAGCACTGGCCTGCCCACCTTCATGGACGATAGCAATTCATTCAATTAGTTATGTAGAGACGATATAGTTATTGCACATTTTCCTGCTTAGAAGCATTCGCCTTTGATCAAACGATGGAACTGTCCTACAGAAGGCTTCAACAGTCCGTTTGCGCGCAAATAGGCTGAACTCATTGCCAGCTAGGCTCAGTAGAGCCGGGCTTCACCTTTATCTGCTCTGACTAAGCTGTGCGAGTTACCAAGATCTGATGCCTGCCAATAGCACATGGGAAGCTCAGACCGACTAAGTAGTGATTCCTGATTTGAGTTCGGAGATAATCAGTTCTATCAATATGCGCTCCTGCATCGCTGAATGCCAGTGGGTGGGATACTCGGCATCTGCTTGGAAACGACTGGCTATGGCCGTCGTCCCATCTGAACAGTCTTCAAGCTTCATCTGACCAACAACCAATCAGATGCTACATCTGACGCCCAAAGTCGTAGTGTTGCATGAGCTACGACTTTGCGGCTACGACTCCAACATCAACTCCGCTTGTGACACAGATATATCGGGCCATCTGGCGAAGTGGTCACGGATTTAGCTCAAGCGGGAAGCGCCGGCGCAAGTATCGCCCGAGGAGCGCAGAATGAACTTTCTCAAGGGCTCAGGCTTATTGCGCAGCATTTCATCGTAGGCGAACCATGCGCTCCGAAAAGTCGTAGAGTCGTAGTGCTGCTGCAGCGTAACTCACTGCGAAGGTGCAGAAATACGATACGCCATATGTACTGAACCAGTCAGTCAAGAGGAGCTAAGTCAGTGAGCTGAGAAGTCTATGCAAGCTTCAAGGCTCAAGACTCAAGAGCCATTTATTCGTGTCTGATCCTGCAAGTATTGTAGTCTTTGCAATTCAGGCCATCAAGAGCTTGTCTAGGATCTCTAGACAAGGTGGATTTCGTGAACTAAATTGCGGCTCAAGCTTGCCAAGTCATGCTCGTATTAGACATCGTATACATACGAAAACGGTTCGGCTTCAATCACAGTGCCTAGACAAAGCCGTTCATAGAACGCCGAATGCCCCTACGCAAGAAATGAAGACTTTGCATCCTGCGAATGAGGCTGCGATATACTGATAGCAGTAGTAGGACAAGTGAATGCTCGGGCCGAGCCTGCCTTGAATTGCAAGCGTAGCAATAAGCGAAAACCAGATTTGAGCTCTTGGCGAAGCTCGGATAGTCATGTCCGAAGCAAGCTGTAATAGGAAGAGGCAGTCGATCTAGAAGCAGGCCGTGTGGCAGTATGCCCCTCGTGCATAGGCGGCGGCGGCGCCGGCGGGTAGTAGCCCTCGATGAATCTGAGGAGTCAGCCCAAAAACTACACAACTGCAGCTGCCAGCACCAGAACCCTAATAGACACTTGCCGTAGAGCTCCAAAAGCTGGCTCAGGTTCTCGGTTATGTCCCGTAAGCCACATCCTGGCGCGCTCTTTGCCTCCGTCTGTACCACTGCTGCCTGCTGAAGCCTCGAAGGCTTAAGCGCCGACCTGCTACATCTGTTTTGTGCTTAGCCTCTACGCTTCCAGATCTGTGGCTCCAAGAGATCCCGCCCGCTCCATAGCGAGGCACCGTAAACTCTTGTAACCTCGCTTCTTTTCTTATAAAGAAGCACGTCTGCTGTCGATCGTGCTTGACCCAAGAAAGATCAGCACCATGCAGTCCACCATCTTGGCTATCCTTCTTGCTTCCAGCGCTGCTTCAGCAGCTGCTACCTCTAAGCGTCAATTGTCATGTAAGAACACTAAAGCATCTGTCGCCTTTGTCTAACGACCAGCCGATATCATCGACCTTTTCGAAGCATCCGCCCCCATTGTGACCAGCAACGATGTTCTCGAAGCTGGAGCACCCGAGGCCATTTGGGCCCTTTCTGAGGATGAGATTGTGTCCATCATCTCTGAGAACTCGACTGCTGCGGCTACCGGCTCCAACCTCTCCAAGCGTGCCTCGCCTGCTGAGGAGTGTGTGAACCAGAAGAAGTTGGGTCCTTACCCTACAACCAACTTGGCCGTGCCTAGCCCGGACACACCTGACGCTTTCTTGAGCACTTTCTCCAATGTGCCCCAGGCAACGAACCAAAAGGTGATCAACTACTACCAAGTGCCTGGCTGGTCCAACTTGCGCGCCTCGGGTCCTGGTGCCAACTACCTCGGCCTCAAGTACTTGACCAAGTACGATGTGTCTGAATGCGCTGCCGTGTGCACCAGCACTAAGTCTTGCGCTGCTTTCAACCTTTACATTGAACGCGACCCAACCGTGTCTGCCAACTACAAGCCTGCTCCATGCAGCGACCCTCCTTCGATCGCCGCCATCAAGTGTGTGCTTTACAAGGTTCCCTTCTCGCTCACTTCGCCTGTGAGCAGCTATGTCACCAACGGGGGCGGCTACCGCGCTAGTTTTCTTGTTCGCGTTGCAGCGTCTGTTGGCTACAACTCAGGTGTCATGCCTGGCCCTGTTGACGGATACTGTGGCCCAATTGCCCTTCCTGCTGCTATTCAGACTCCGGGTGGCGACTACATCCGCAACACATGGTACGACGCCGCTGTCGTCGGCAGTGACGCCAGCTATTGTGCGCTTGCTTGTGACGCTCAGCGCAACTACGCCAACGACCGTGACCCACCTGAGTACCCACGTTGCCGCGCATTTGTGGGCTACACCTTGGCCAAGAACGGTGGTGCTGGTGGCACTCAGCTGCAGTGTGCTTTGTACACGGGATCGCAAAACCCACAAGATGCTACGAACTATGGTAGTACCCGTGGTTCAGACACTTACACTGTGGCCAACTCTTACCTCTACAACAACATTGCTGACTGCACTGCTGCCTAAGCAGCTGTCGTTCTGATGCAACTCAGCATCGGCATCGTCAGGCATCTTCGTAGCTCTTCCATTTTCTCCCAAGTAGAACATTTCATTTATTCTATTCATTGATCCTATCGCTTGCTGTAAGGCTCGACTGGAGCCTGGCACAACGAACGCCGGCACTCACGCGTGCAGGAAGCTCTGGCATTTACACATGTTCATTCAGATTTCTTCATCGCATTACCTTTGCCATATCTCGCACTCAGCCGTAGCGTGCAGAATTGCAAGTGCACTGAAATGTGTGACCTTTAACTTGCTATGACGTGCCAGGTCAGGCAGCTCTGGATCCGTTACTCGAGCGGGAACATTCATGCTCAAATTGACTTCGCGAGCTCGATGAATGCTCAGAAAGTCCGAGTGGCACGAACCTTTTCCAAAGCATGGCCTCAATAGAAGATGCCTCTAGCATCCTGACGCCTCGGTATGCTTTCTGTGGACATAGCATGGCTCCATAGGGTACTGACATTATTGCTTCTCATTCTAATTGGCATGCGCGTTAACACTGGTCGTAGCTTGTAAAATTGCTCTCATCCGCCCATGCAGTCAGTTGATGGATGGCTGCCATGTTGACAGGTGACAAGGGATCGATACCCTGATCTTCCCGCATCATCTTGACAAACATGGTATCGAAAGGGTGTACATCCATACCGCCTGCCATAGCGCCGGGAAAGAAGATGTCTCCATGCTTGCAATTTGCCCAGAATTCTTTCGGCGTGAGAGGCGACTGACCAGCGTAGTAGCCAGAATAGAGCGGCATGGCATCGTAACCAGCGTCACGGACACGTTGAGTCAGAGCAAGCTCTCCGTGATGGATTGCATCTTCCTTGTCGGTGTAACATTGCAGAGCAGGGAGCATAGCTTGTAACCCTACACTATCTGTTGCGAGCATCATAGATTGAAGATGCTGCGGAAGGCCCGGGTTGCAATTACTTGTCAGCCCAACGAGTTTGACGTTATCGCGTAAGAGTGAAAAGAGAGTGTCTGACCAACAAGCCTTTCTGAGCAACCGCGCCCATGCAGGAAAGAATGGTCCTCTGATAGACGAGTTTGTAAGAATGAAGCGCTTATACTTCTTCGAAATAGCGCTGTCGTTCTGCCGCAGGACGCTTCCCATGCTGCCAAGATCGTAGCAGGTATTTTCACGCCGCACGACATGGATGTTTGGAGCCGTAGGGAAGACTTGTTCCGTTTCGAAACCATTGATGATGAAGTAAAAGTCTGCCTTTAAGTGTAGCGCGTGGTCAACGAAATACTTCAGATTCCGCGGACCTGGCGTCGAACCCTCGTAGTGAACGTATAGGACGGCATCCGTATTCTGATGCGGAGAATCTATTGACCGCACACGGCCGGCCGACCAGTTGATGCTGAATGTGAGGATGGTCAGAACCGTGACAGCGGCAATAATGAGGTGGAAAACAGGCCGAGTGGGCATGGCCAGAGCACGGAACGCGGACATTGACTCCTCCGCAAGCGCTGGCCCAGCGCTTCCTCTATCCTCTATATATATGCAAGTTGCCTCTGTAGCTGTCGCGAGTGTGTTCCATCTGCTCAAAGTTTCAATTTCCCAAATGCTGGGGAGAATTACCTGGTTGCCGAGCTATTTGCCTCAGAATGTGCGCATGCTTCGGTAGGCTCAAGCAGTGAACTCTTGAGTCTATAGATGCTAGAATCTCGCATAGCTCATATGTAGCGCACATGTCAAATAGGAAGACATTGATTATGCTTCACGAAAACGAGGGTTCCACACAGCCTGTGTGACCCACACACAGCGCGGCTGCAATCGTCAGGGGCGCACCTGCGCTGAGACCGCTAAATCCGCTGACAAGTTTTGCTGTGACGAGGCAAATCTGGAGTTCATGACATGACAACCACTACGGCAGAGCTGTGCACGATGAATGTTATTGGAGTGAATTTGGTTCCCCGGCCAGACATGCGAGGGAGCTAGTCCTGCCGAGTTCTACGCTTTAAGTCTCGACAGCGAAGACATGAATGCCTGTGACATGACTCGTGGCGCTGCAATGTTGCTCAGAGCCTCAAAGCCGGCAAGAGATGCAAGTCAGGCTATGAAATGAATTGCTTTTTGGTACCACTCTCGCTTGACCGCGCTCCCGCGATGCAGCTCCCAGGCCGTTTCGTGTTGCCCTGCCCGGGACAGCATTGGCTAACGGGCCGAGAAGGCTACGACATACTCTGTGCTGTATCTTGGATGCAGCACAGAGTTCGATCAGTCCAGTGTCCGAGCAGAACTATGTTTGGGAGATGATATTGCAGAGCAAGCTAGATGCATATGGTGAGAAGCGTGAGAGTCTCGAGGGTTCAGCTGCTTGAATTACGAGCGCCGAACTTTAACGCTTGTTGCATGGTCCCACAATTTTTGGTGCAGGGCCCATACAGTGAAATGGCTTTCTCTCGCCCCCAAACCCACACCAGAGCAGCTTTTGAAAATGCTACGACTTTGACATAATGGCTTATCCGCTTACGGGAGGCGCTGCAAAGCCGCGTCTGCTGCTGCCTTCTGGATGATTTACCCCAATCGTAGTCAAATGGCAAGCTGCGAACACGCGGTTCCTAGCCGTGCGCTCCCAGCCGGCTGCAGAATGTCAAGCAAGTTCTCTCAATCAGCTCAATGAGCTCAATTAAACTATCGGCTACAATCGACGCCTTCCGCTGCGATAAAATGCTTTGTTCAATCGCCCTTCGGCGCTTGGGCTTCTTCAACTTCTTCGGCACTCAGCGCATGCATCGCGGGCACTTGCCTACGATGCGGCGCAAATAGTCTTATTCTCTCGAAATTGATTCGACCAGAATGAATATCCCGACTACTGCTCGGAGAAAGTCGACCAGGTTCGACCCATCACTGCATGCATTGCGGCCAGGATTGCTACTTATGCCCATACTTCGCTTGACATAGCGGTATTGGACTGCTCAGTTGAACACTAGTAGCATGCTACGTGCCTTTTACGCTCGGCCGTGGAAGCCCGGCGTGGTTGATATGCTTTGACAGCTGCCTTCTCATCGCACTCTGGTCTCTGAACATCAAAGCTATATTCGTAAGATTCCGCTCCTTCCTCGACTTCAGGCCCTTTCGCGAACATACTCATCGTCGCAGCGCATGTATGCACAATCGAAGCGTCTGACCATCGATGAATCAAAGCTCTGAAGGGAGACAAATACAAGACGCGACACATAAAGAGTCTGATACGCGACATGGTCGTCTTCTGAATTCAGTCAGCTCTCCAGACCACCCTAGAAGCGACTCTCAACGACCTGCAGTGATTCACCCACGCCCATTGCTGTCGCCTATAGTCGACCGCTTCCGGATTCGCTCGCCAGAGCGGTCACCAACCCACCGATCTGATGCATCGCGACCATCCGGCAGATTGACAGAACCCCTCGATTTACCATGGCAGTTGCCGCCGCTATCAAGGCATCATCGAACGTATTCATTGGCAGATACGTCTGGTCGTCCTCGTCAGCGGTCACCGGAGCATTCCTTGTACCCGTACAAGCAGTCGCGAGGCCATTATCCTTCGTCACCATTGTTTCCGCGACACGATTCACCGCAGCACCAGCCTTATCCTACGCATCGTCCTTCTCATGCTCGTTCGCACTCGCATGCACCAGGACCCAGTCAATTGGGCGGATACCCTCCTTCAGCGCAAGCATATCAGTATCAATACAATTCTCAGCAATCGCAGTATCAGCAAGCATTTCAGCAGCCACCGCAGTATCATTCGCATGCACAGCATTACGATCATTCTATGGCACACCATCATCATCATCAATACAGACCTTCGACGAGCTCAACATCAAGCGTTTTCTTGCCGCCCTTAGCGAGTCCTGTCGATCACGAAGAGGCGACCTACAGTCCGCTATCAGAGTCTTCTAGCAAGGGCTCGGCGCCGCATCGGCCATTGCTGCCGAGCCATGCATACAGGCGCAGCTCTACCGGCGCTTATTCTCACGAAACACCTGCGGCCGGCCCGAGCAGCGGTGACCGCGACTTATCATCAGCGGCTCGCTTTAACTTCAAGCGAGAAATCTTGACACGCAATGGCATGACGATTGGATCATGGACACGAGAGGAAAGTGCGGAACTCATGGCACTTGTAGATGGCTTCAAGCAAGTTGAGCCCGATAACACGATTCCATGGACACGCATCGGTCGACAACTGCGACACCCAAGGACAGGGGCGCAATGCCACGCGCATTACACAGAAGCGCTAGACCCCAAGATTCTCAAAGGCCGATGGAATGCCGAGCTTGATGCTGAGCTTATCCGCCTTGCTGCATTGCACGACAATAGTTGGGTCAAGGTGAGCGCAGACTTACCAAACAAGACACAACGACAGTGTCGCAGTCGTTGGGTAGCTTTATTGCGCAAAAAGGAACGTGATGAAGCTAAAGCAGGTGCGGTGAGTGCTTCAGATGAGGCGGCGGCGGCTGCTCCTCAGCGATCGCCTGCTGGCGAGGCCACTTCGATTGCACAACAATCAGTGCCTGCTCTTTCGGAAGGGTCCTTCCAAACTGATGCACCTGCGACTGGATCCGCGCGAGCCAGATTGCTCAGCATGACTTCCGCCGAGAGCGGGGCATCTCTTCTGTCTGCTGAATCTCGCGAAACAGGGCAGTCGCTAGAATCTCAAACGAATAGCGCGAGGACTGCTTAATTTTCTCTGTCACTATATTGGTATACACGACCGACAATCGGAAGATAGCCGGCATGTTCATATTCATACTTTTTCATCGATTATGATCGCTTTGCTTATTTGAAAATTGAAGCATTGGCTGAATCAGCAGCAGAAAAGATTGAATCGCACTGATACTTATCACGAGGCAGTCGACTGATTGCATTGTTTCGATATCAAGTTTTTCCAGGGTGTGATGATCGTGGCTGTCTTGCACGACAAGGGTGTCCGGATGCGCGAGGCCAAATTTTACGATTTTGCCTGAAGCGTTGCCCCTGAGGTCGTTTTCTGCAATTCATCACGCGCGCACCCTGTCTTGGCAACGAACCTGGAAGCTGCGATCTCTATCTTGCAAGCAGTGATGCCGACTGCCGGGTGTCTTGATCAGGACAGCTACAGCCTCCTGAGCTCTAGGGTTCAGACCAAGGCTTCTCCTGCTATCATCTTCCCGTATGTGAGACAGCAGTCTTGGGTCTGACGATGATTTCGCTGCTCAGGAACGCTATCTCTACGACTTTGCCTTCTGCGGCGACATTCCATTATTCCTCGCACATGTTCAATTCGCGATCCAACAACGCACATTGCGCAGCACTGCGGCAGCAGCGAAGGTATCTCACTGATGATCGCATACGAATTGCCTTCGTCACTCGTCACGGCTTTGCGCAACTGCTCAGATCTGGACGATTTGATCAATGACAGACTGATCTTTGCAAGCTCAACGATGACGGCTTGCAGAAGTGCTACAAAGGCAGAGACATGCTTCGCAGAGAGTGTCAGTTGAAGAGCAGCTTTTGTTTCATGGGCTTCATGCGTACCTGTGATGCATTGTGATTTTTTACCGGATGTAGATCGCGAAGCAGGTTGTTGGTGTTTGGAGCAGCTTGATGGCACCAGATGCAAGACACGGGATGTCGTTGATGCTCTTTCGTCTTTTGACTTCTGTCTCAGTCTACGGCTCTATGTCAAGTTGTCAACGTTCTATCAAGCAGGTTGAACCCTCTTGCCCTTCCGATCCGAGGAGGTTGGTTCGATGCTGGCTGATTTTGAGCGCACTGGCCAATCAGGATTTCAACAAGGGGATCCACGCCTTTCAATTTTCCAAGCGCGGAGTTGCTTCTATCTCGTCAAGCGTCGCCGGATTTGGCGCAAAAGGCGAAGGATAACCGTTTCCCGCCAGAGAACAAGACTGTTCCATCGTTTGTTCCTGGAATTGCACCGACGCCCTGGAATGCGACGTCTCGAGGCACTCCTGCGGCAGTCAAATAGCACGCAGGATCCGCCATGACACAAGCCAGAGCTTCGGGAGACACAAACGAGCGCCCCGACTGCCTTCTTGTCAACAAGTACAGCAGTGCTAGATGAAGACTGCCATCTCTGCTGCCGTCCTTGTTGCATGCATCGACTCTTGTGCCGCCTTCTGGCGGATGGGTTGCAGCAACCCGAGCATCATTGAGCGCGTCGACCCTATTGTCAACCCGGGAGGTGTCGCAGGCCACGTACACAACTTTGCCGGCGCGTCAGGCATCGGGCCTAACGCAGATTATCAATCCTTGCGCGCCTCGACGTGCACGAGTTGTCCTATCGTAGAGGACTTGTCGGCCTACTGGACACCAATGCTTTACTATCGCGACCAGAATAACACTGTACAGCCTGTTGCGAATGGTGGGACCACAGTCTACTACCTGCAAAGGGGCGGCGGTCCTCTCAAGGCCTTCCCTGCTGGATTCAAGATGCTTGCTGGCAACCCGAACCTGCGCACTGGAGGCTCGAGTCGTGAGCAGCAAGCCATCAACTACGTTTGTCTGGACTACGGCAAGGGTTCATCTTCGTCTGACGGCCTACCGAACAAGAATTGTCCCGACGGACTTCGTGCACAAGTCATCTTCCCTTCATGTTGGGATGGAGTCAATCTTGACAGCCCTGACCATAAATCTCACGTCGCGTATCCTACAGGGATCGCCAATGGTCAATGCGATGACCCAAAGTACCCAGTCCGGCTCGTGACCATCTTCTACGAAGTCTTCTACAATGTTGGCGACTTTGCAAACCAATGGTGGAGTGACAAGACCCCTTTCGTGCTCGCCAACGGTGACCCTACTGGCTTCGGTCTGCACGGCGACTTTATGAATGGATGGGATGTCAATGTCTTGCAAAAGGCCATCGACACCTGCAATGACAACTCGGGCTCAATGGAAAAATGCGCCGCATTCAGTCTCAAATACCCAACAGACAGCTCTAGCCAGTGCCACAAGTCACCTTCAGTGAATGAGCAAGTGACCGGCAAGTTGAGGAAGCTGCCAGGCTGCAACCCTATCTGGGATGGCACAGGAGCAAAGCCGGCCTGCGACGCTGAGCCGAGCCCTGCGATTTGGGCGAACACGACTGGCTACTATGGCTCAGTAACACCGCCCGGCTACAATTCGACCGATGGTCGCGAAATTGTGCAAAAGTACAAGGCCTGGAACTACCTCGGCTGCTACCAGGAGCGCGATGCGCGTGTATTCCCCAAGCGCTTCACTCCGGGTGACTTGACTGTGGGCAAGTGTCTCGATATCTGTCAAGGCGCAGGCTACGGCTTCGGTGGCATGGAATACTCTGGTGAGTGCTGGTGCGGTCCGACACTCAACAATGCAGTCAAGGCCGATTTACAGCGTTGCTACATGACCTGCTCGGGCAACTCGAGCCAGTACTGCGGTGGTCCAATGGCCCTTTCGACCTACCAACTCACTTCACTTGATTCGCCCTCTGCGGCGGCATCGCCATCAAGCTCCGGAACTGCGGCCAAGTCCTCTACTGCTGCAGCTCCCGCGTCGCTCTTCCGCAATCCCGCCTTGTCTCCTCAGAAAGCTGGTCAGTACAACTACGTCGGGTGTTACCAGGACGGAGGCCCTCAACGCACGCTGCCTCAACGTCTCAATGCAGGTGACGGATCTGTCTCTGCATGTGCCAAGGCTGCGCAAGACCAGCTCTTCGCCTACATGGGTCAAGAGTATGGTGGCGAGTGCTGGGTATCAGACGTCGCGCCGACCGCTGATTTGAAGAGCGACGCTGACTGTGGCTCTCCTTGCAAGGGCAACAGCACCGAGCAATGCGGTGGCGGTCTGAGACTGCAAACCTACAAAGTCTCTGCACAATCATCATCAGGCGAAATGACTTACCTCGGTTGCTACACTGATGCCAACGCACGAACTCTCACCAAGCGCATTCGTGATGTTGGCACACCACAACAGTGTATCGCACAGTGTTCTGCATGGGGCTACACCTATGCCGGTCTAGAGAACGCGGGTGAATGCTACTGTGACATGACATTCCAGAATGGCGGCAAGTCAGCTTCTGAAAAGGACTGCAGCATGTCTTGCAGGGGCGACAATGCACAGAAATGTGGTGGTGCCTGGCGCTTGAGCGTTTATTCTGCCAAAGGGGGTCCTGGCCAGGCGGTCATTGCAGCCGCCAGCACATCCTTGCGGACATCAACTTCGAGCACTTCTACAAAGCCTGCATCTTCGAGTCCAGTTGCCGCTCGGGCTGGTGCGCAGAATTTCGTTGCGGATGCGCAAGCCACAACCTCAAGCAAGTCATCGAGCACTTCTGCTACCAAGACAACTTCTTCGACTACAACATCCTCTTCGAGCAGCAGAAGCAGCAGTAGCAGTAGCACTCGCAGCAGTAGCGCCAGCTCGACTTCAACCACTTCCGTTGTCATCAGGGGACAAGCTCGCGTTGCTGCCATCAATACGAAGCCGGTCGCTGCCCGCCCTGTGACTGCGGTTGTGACACAGGCGCCAAAGGGAAGAGGCAAGCGAAGTTTCCGATTTGGCTGGTAGACTGGGCTCGCATTTGCATTTATGACGAACATCTGACGCGGTCAGTTTATAGGGTCGGCTAGCATAATCTATATGTATATACAAAGCATAAATGTGTACATACAAAGCATTTTCAAATCGATGCATTGCAAGGCGCATGACAGGGCAATGCATCCTAAATGAGGGTCGTTAAGAACATGGCGGCGGCGAGAACAGTAGCAGGTGCCACTGCAATTCTGCTTGAGACAGAAGTGCTCGCCTTTGAGCTTTGTGCAGACAGACCAAGATATGTGCTTCCCAGTGTTGTCAATTTTCCACTCGCATCGAGGAATGCTGCATTTGGCCCGACATTTGATTGCGACGAACGGAACGAGCCGAACCAGGTGTATCGGTCGACGAAGGTGGCATTGTCTAAGTAAGCGAGTGTGTCCTGCATCATCTTCAGCGTTGTCGATGCATCGTTGTCTGGCAGCGCAAGCTCTGTGATCCAGATATTGAGATCGGGAAAGTTGGCACGGTAGTTGTTGAGATGCGAAACAAGGCCGTCGTAATTGCCGTACCAGTGAAGAGCGAGAAAGTCGATGCTGCAACTGGTGCAGTTACCCATGAACTCTTTCATCCAAACCATGCCAGATGGCGCCCCCGTCACTCCGGGCGAACCCAATTTGAAGCCTTGAGCTTTGAGAGGCTGAATAGCTGTTTTCCAAGCAGATGCTGCGGCTGCCGGCAGCATGTTCGCCTGACCATTGCCGACTCCATCTGGCTCATTGAATCCAAGCACGTACTTTTCCTTGAGGTTTTGCGCTGAAACCGCGCTCTGGAATATGCTCAGACCATAGCCACCCCATTGTTGCGGTACGAAAGGTAGTGAACCAAACTGTGATCCTGAAGGAGGCGAAATACCGTATGTGTAGACCCAACTGAGCTGATCTGATTTGATAAATACCGCATTGTCGATGGCGGATGTCGCGGTGGTGACACCGACGAGACCCCTTTTACCAGCTTCTACTGCGAGAGCTAGTGCTGATATACTAGCGAGGAGCTGCATCGTGATCTTTCAAGATGACCGCACAAGCTGATGCGCGAAAAAATGTCGACTTCAGAAAGCAAAACGAGCGCGACAGTATATATGAGCATGGGTTGACCTACGCCACGGTAGATAATAGCTAAAGCATTTCCTAGGCAGGCCCAAGGAAGCAAGCTGCGGGCGAGGCTTTTGTCTCTAGCCGGGCCTGCCGTTACAAAAGCCAAGCGCGCCAGTCCATGCTGTTGACTGCCAACGAAAGTGACTTTATGGGTAGTTTTTCGGGAGCACATTCAGGTTATGAAAATTAAGGGGCAAAATAGAGGCAGTCACACTATGGTTCACCTCTTGTGCAAAGATGGCACATCTGAGAAGGATCATTCGAGAGCTCGCTTGATTATTGTTCTACCACGCTTGCCTAATTACACTGCTTCCACATCTTGACCGAGTCGATGATCATAGCCGACTCGTTCCATGTCGGCAACCAAGTGTTCTTGCCAGCAAGAAAAGTGGTCATCGCTGCAGAGTGGTTCATGTTGTTCGTCCATGGTTTCGCACCCCCATCAGGGAACCAACCATTGAGACCGCCAACACGAAGACTGAGACTGAGAAAGAAGTCTTGGTCGTACGGAGCCATGGCTGTTCCGGCGGTGTAGGGATTGACGTTACACGCAAAGTCTCCACAGTCTGTTTGGTAGTACCAATTTGCAAGACCACTCTTGCGCCAAAGCTGGTTGATACCGCTAATTTTGAATGTCATCACATTCAGGAGGAAATTGTCCATGTACGTATAAATGGCATCCTGTGTCCAAACCATGCCGAAAGTGTGGAAATCATCGGTGAATGCTCCTCGAGGCAGCTGAAATTCTTTCGAAATAGAACGAGAATTCTGCCAGCTACCATCGGTACCATACCAAAGCGAACTTACCATCTTTTTATTGCTTGGCCTGCGCTTGCCCGGGTCGTTTCCCCAAGACTGGAAAAAGTCGAGCTCTCCCGATGCGGGCCATTGGCCATAATAATTATCCTTCGGAAGCATGGCAATCTGTGGCCAGAGCCAGAGTCCGCGAGGCATCTTGGCGCGAACTTCGACCTTGCCAAATCTGATTGTTGTTTGATTTCGTGTAGTGATTCTCGCACTTTGCACAGGATTAATGATGTCGAGCTGCGTCGAGTTGACCTTGGCTGTACATTGATAATCTCCAAAGCCCTGGCAGACGCCAGATTCTGTGAGGTTGAGGACATTGCCATCCACTTGCTCATATTGTGTTTGTATGGTCGGCTGAATGTACAGCTTGTTATCTTTGATAAATGAATTCTCTGGAGAGTCTGTCGTCCAGTCGAAAGAGCCGTCGCCGAAACCATCAAGACGCTGCTCATGTTGCCACATATTAGTATTGAAGCCATTGCTGAAGTCGTCGTCAAGGACGAGGCAGTATTTGTGTCTGTCGACCTTTGTGTACCCGCTGTAGCAGTATCCTGCGACCACAAGAAGCGCCAGTGTGATGGAAATGTATGGCAGCCTTGTCGAGAACTTTTGTCCGCGAGTCAACTTGACTGTAAGCCAGGGCTTTTCCATAGGCTCTTGACCAAGGGCGACGGGTCTAGTCCGAGCAGCACGCCGCCGATAACGATGTGATGCTGCGAGCGTGCCGTCAAAGGACATGCTCGAATCTGATATGCTGCCAGCCTGGCTGCCCGCTGGCGCGATGCCAAGTTGCAGAACATTGCGTTCGATATCACCAAAGCCGCTGGGCATGTTGCAAAACTACCGGATGGTGTATAGAGTGGTAGTGAAGAGGAGAAAGGGCTGCACGCCGACGACCGGGTCTTCTAGTCTTTAGATCTGCTGCGCGACTGTGCCGCTACTAGGCGATTCAAAAGATGATTGAGCTTAAAGCCCGCGCCCAAGCTATGGGCAGAAGGCATTGTGAGAGACGAGTGACCCATACTCAAGACTAATCAGGCAACCTCATAAGCTTAAGGAAGCGGCAGCATGGGCAAGCTGCAGTTTGTGCCACTATAGCTAATTTGGCTGGCCCATACTTGCGTGAGTTTCGCTTGTCGAGAGTTTGAGCTGCGGCCCAAAAAGATTCGGAAAACTGCCGCCATCATGCCAAGTTTTAAGTGCTTTTCATCTGTCTATCTGACTGGCGGCTGGCTTTCAAGCTGCAGCTCTATCTTCTCTTTGAAGTAGTGCGGCATCATGCGCTCGCCTGTCGCCCGCCGCTCTGCTTTTCTTGTATGGGCCACTTGAAGCTTGGGTCCTTCGTCGCGGGAAGTGACCTGCGGCATACGTTTTGTGCCAAAATGCTGCCTTACGCTCAGCTAGCACTTGTTCTCGTTTTCGACACTCTTCCTGTCTGCTTATACACTCTACATCTCAAGTTGTCTTGCTGTAGCTAGCGACATGGGCCTTTTTTCAAGGTCGGTCAAGGCTCCGGCAGCTGCAGCCCTACGCAGCGATGCCGTCGAACCGTCAAATCCACAGCCAGTAACGACTTCAGTCTCAGATATGGAACGTGCACTAGCGCCGCGATGGGTCGAAAGCTACGACAAGGTCGCAGAACAGGTCTACGCGACATGCCAGGAGAATGACTGGTTCGAGCTTGTCGTGAATGAGCCGCATTTTGCCATCCGCTCCGGCATCTCGATGTCAGAGTACGAAGTATTGCCAGCGCATTCACATGATCCAAGACTACTGAGACTGGCCCTCAAGCTTCAATTTGAGGCCGCGCTGCTTATGGCCACTCCACTCACGGAGGCCATCGTGGAAGATCTGCCTCGGGACGCTTACGACATTGTGCTGCAAGGCAACAAGCACATTCAAGTCATCGACAACCTAGACGATTATCACTCCATCAAGCGCGATCAGATGAGTGCATTCGTCCGTGACACGAAATCTTTGCTTGTTTGGTCCAGCAAGGTCGAGACATTGGTTGCTCGGGCCAAGGACGCTGAGAACCGTCTTCTTGGATTCATTTCTCAGCCAAGGCTCATGATGGAGGACAAGGGAAAGGAATCATACTTTGTCACCGAGACTGCAGTCACTTCTCAAACAGACCTCGAGCTGGGTGCCGCGAACGAAGTGACACGCGACAACATCTCAGCCATCGGTTCCATGTCTGTCGCCGCGGTCATTATCATTCTCATGTACTTTATGGGTCGCATGGTCGGCGGTATCCTCTTCAGCGTGGCTTCTGGTGGCTCAATCATTCAATGCGCTGCTTTGGCATTCCTTCCGATCTTCTTTTTGCTTTCAGCTTTCTTTGCCAATGTATGCGTTGGATGTCTACTACAAACATTCGGTCCAACCTCACAAATGAAGCGCAACTCAAAGTACTACTCGTCCATTCGTCCTCAAACACACCCAGAACGATTGCCTCACATCACAGTGCAATGCCCAGTCTACAAAGAAGACCTTGCTGAAGTCATTCGACCTACGATCCTTTCTGTGCGCGAGGCCATTGGCACATACGAGCGCCAGGGCGGAACAGCAAACATCTTCGTCAATGATGATGGAATGCAAGTCATTTCCAAGCATGAAGCAGCCTTCCGCAAAGAATTCTACCGCAACAACGGAATCGGTTGGATTGCTCGTCCTGGTCAGTCGGAGAACTTCAATCGTGCCGGTAAGTTCAAGAAGGGCAGTAATATGAACTTCTGCATGGACATCTCACTTCGTGTTGAAGCAGAGCTTGAGAACGTCGAGCGTGGTCCAACATGGTCGAGTATCGATGAAACGCGCGTGCAAGAAAATGCTCTGAAGAAGGTGCTCGCAGAAGACGGCAACATTGGCTGGGGTGACGGTGACGTGCGTATTGGCGACATCATTCTCATCATCGATTCTGACACGCGCATTCCTTCAGACTGCTTCCTCGATGCGGCCTCTGAGTTCCATGAATCACCAGAGCTTGGCATTCTGCAAAATTCGTCCGGTGTCATGCAAGTCACACATGACTTTTGGGAAAACTCACTCGCTTACTTCACGCGCAACATTTACTTCTCCATTCGATATGCTTGCGCTGCTGGCGACGTGGCTGCGTTTGTGGGTCACAATGCTTATCTCCGCTGGACTGCGTTGCAAGAGGTACTCTATGTTGAGGATGGCAAGATGAAGTGGTGGTCTGAAGAGCACGTTTCTGAGGACTTCATCATGAGTCTCAAGTTGCAAATGCTTGGCTACATTTCAAGATTGGCTGTCTATCATGGCGACGAGTACAAGGAAGGTGTGGCTTTGACAGTATACGACGAGCTCTCGCGATGGTCCAAGTATGGTTATGGATGTTCTGAGTTGGTGTTCCAGCCATTCAGATACTGGTTCACCAAAGGTCCCATCACGCCTCTCTTTTGGACTTTCCTTCGCAGCAACATGCGTGCCACATCCAAGTTCAACATCGTCAGTTACATTGGCAGTTACTACTCTATCGCCTCGGCTATCTGGATGTCGCTCATCAACTTCTTCTTGATCGGTTGGTATGGTATGGCCATGTTCCACGACTTTGCTTGGTATAGCGACTCGTTCACTATTTTCATCTCGGTCACGGTCGTCTTTTTGGCCATTGCGCCCGTCACCAACGCGATTCTCAAGTATCGCATCGGCGAAATGGGTCTCTTCGCGGCACTCTACGAGAATTTCAAGTACTGTCTCGTCTTTTGCTTCTTCCTCTCTGGCCTCAGTTACCATCTCTCCATCAGTTTCTTTAAGCACATGTTCTCGATTGACATGCAGTGGGGCGCAACAGCCAAGTCACTGGGCAACTCTGACTTCTTTATGGAGCTCCCTGTCATTCGCAAGCGTTTCTGGCAGATGTACATCTTCCTCACAGTATTGACTGCTGGTATGATCTTCTTGCGCTTCTTTGCGCCCGCACCATGGCAGATTACGGAGAAATCGGTTTACATCGCGCTTGGTTGGGCTGTTGGCTCACATGCTGTGATGCCGGTCGTCTTCAATCCCAAGTCTTACTTGGCTGAGTTCCACGGTGATATCGCTTCGACTAGTGCCAAGATTTGGAATGGCACCAAGAAGCTCATTTTCGAAGCGAAGAAACGATCCGGCTTGTAGAGTGCCCATTGAGACTAGTATAATGTATTGTCATATAGATGAAGCGACTGTTCACAAGAACTGGCTGGGAGTTCTGGCGAATTTTGCAGTCCTCCTGGGCACTAGCCTCAGCTTTCCAGCGGATGTATCGCTCGAGCCTGACCGAGGCACTTAGATGCCTTGCCTGTGCTGTCAGCCAATTGTTGAGCTCTTGACCGCATCCGGCAACGTGATTGTGCTCGAACGCTGCAGCTGAGAAGAAGCTTTCAAGACAGGCCTGTGACTTTTGCTATTTGACATTTGCTGAAGCTAGAACTATCGAGTCTCGACTCCAAGACACATTCCATCAATGATCGAGCTAGTTGAAGCAAGTCGTCTACAAGCGGCCAGACCACTTACGAAAAAGCTTCGGGATATGTAACCCACCTTCGAGATCCATTCGGTTTTCTGACTGGCAGCTGAGAGCCTAAGATACTCCTCTTTGGGCTAGGCTGGGCTATGAACAGTGTAGAGTGCAGCAATCAAGCGCTTTTGGCACTATTCTAAGCTGAAAACTCGAAGAAGCCCGCTGTTCCAAACAGTCGCGATGGCTGGCTGACTTCGACACGGGTAAGACGGACGGTCTTAGAAGCTCGAGCGGCCATGATTGGAGCGCTTCAAGCTATTCTTGGCAGATCCATAGCTACTCAATTCACGAAATCGCGCTGACGCGACGCTGAGCAGTCCCAGTGATGCAGAGCATCATGCACCTGTTTGGATGGACAGATTCCGACAGAATCTCGTCGCATCGCTTCGCAGGACTCCATCTCCACCTCTCTGGATGTACGACATTATCAGTTTATCATACATTAACGAGACAGCGCTTGATGAATGCGTCTCTGCGAGTTTGACATTTCGGTCTCAATCGAGATACAAATTGATGACCGGAAATGGACCGAAATTCGGCACACAGTGCTTGACGTCCAGGCCGTGGAGATGAAACCACGTGGAAATGGTCTCGAATTTGTTGTAGCGAAATCGCAGACATGCAACGGATTCGAAGGACAATCCTTTGACGGCCAGTGAAGGGCCGGAAACGGCCCTTTGATGCAAGGACTGTACAATCTTGATTCTGGTGCCAAGGACTAATCAAGGAGATTCGTATGATCTGAGTCCGTATTCAGCGTCGAATCAGCGAGACACTATTCCCATCAAGGTACCGCGTTCGGATTCGTCAATCGTCAGACATTTCACAACGCTGCCCTTGATTTGGTCCAGTACGGAACAACCAGACCCATCACTGGCCATCAGGTCTCGAGCTGTATACCCCTTCATAGTCGTGGTTAAATTGCGCGGTAATGCATGTCCAGCATAATCATAACCATGCGAAAATTTGCGGTCAACATAACACTTGATCTCGCAAATCTTATCAGACTTCAGTAGAGGTCCGTGCGAGGTTGCTACAATGCAATGAAGGCTCATTCTCGTGCCCATGCGCCGCGGACCCTCATATTGTACGAACAACGCTGGTTTTCATCTATCGTTTTCCCCTGCAGTCAAAAGTGTCATTCCTGCCTTCCGCATTGGGATTTCGCCAAACCGGGAAATGAAAAATAGCGGCAGGACATGTGGTTTCGACAGCAGGTTGGCGGGCAAGCTTGATCACAACGCACCGGGAAAGGAGACACCGACAAGCTCAATCCAAAACAAACACGAACACATTCCAGTCCTGTCTCACCCTTCTGGCTAACACTCTGTCAAAAAGCTGCCTTCGATTATAATGTTACACATATCGCGCCAAGAAATTTGGAGCCTTGTCCCGGAACAGGCTGTATTGTGTGCCGCTCGCAGACGAGCGTCTCAGCGGAGTCAGCGCCATATCGCTTCTCTGCTTAGAGCGGTATCATGATCCATGATTCATGAATGCTCGCTCAATCGCGGTAGTCGCGCCACACCCACACAGCCTGGGAGATGTAGTAGCTTGCTAAAAGCACCACGAAGCCCACATCGAGGCCCTATCGCCAATCAATCTTCGACACCTTCTCTCTACTAGCATGCTGTTCCGACCTTTCCAGCTGGTCGCAGCGCTATCATTTGCAGCACTAACAACTGCTGCTCCAGCATGTCCGCCTGATCTGTGTTCTTCAGTCCCGGCCGACTCTCAATGTTGTCAAGCAAGCAGTGGCCTCCTTACTTACTGCGATTCCAATTCCCAACTGCAAATTGTCGGCGCCGGTTGCGTGCCGGACGCGACTGAAACGTCTTCAAATCGTGAGTCGATCAAGCATTGAAATGAGGAAAGGTTGCTAACATTTTTCAGCAGTGTCTACGACGACGACGACCGACCTCACCTCTTCATCGACTGAGCTCACTTCATCATCGACTGAAGGAACTGCGGCTGAGTCCACTTTGACAACAGTGCCCCCAGTTGTCGTTCTTGTATCTTCTTCATCGGCTGAGGCAGTTCCTGAGCCAAGTTTATCATCGTCAGCTGAGCCAGATGTCCCTGCATCAACTTTCTCATCAGTGGAGCCAGTGCCTGAGCCAACTTCATCATCCATCGAGCCAGATGCACCCGAGCCGACTTCATCATCAGTGGAGCCAGTTCCTGAGCCATCTACATCGTCGGTGGAAGCAGTGCCTGAGCCGACTTCATCATCAGTGGAGCCAGTCCCTGAGCCGACCACATCATCAGCTGAGCCAGATGTCCCTGAGCCAACTTCTTCATCAGTGGAGGCAGCGCCTGAGCCAACTTCAACATCAGCCGAGCCAGTGCCTGAGCCGACTTCATCAGCCGAACCTGTGGCCGAGCCAACTTCAAGCGTGGAGCCAGTGGCAGAGCCAACTTCATCAGTGGAGCCAGTTCCTGAGCCATCTGCATCGTCGGTGGAGGCAGCGCCTGAGCCGACTTCATCAGCCGAACCTGTGGCAGAGTCAACTTCAGCCGTGGAGCCAGTGGCAGAGCCAACTTCATCAGTGGAGCCAGTTCCTGAGCCATCTGAATCGTCGGTGGAGGCAGTGCCTGAGCCGACTTCATCAGCCGAACCTGT